>VNJV01010540.1:0-39244 GCA_008042635.1 Drosophila nikananu
TAAAGATATCCTAACTTCTAGTATATATTTAAATATTTAAGCCGCTACTTAATATGGTTTTGCCTAGCCCTTTTTATTACAAGAAATGTCTTCAGTTGTTTTCAACTAAAAAAACAAATACTTATGACTCAAAGACCCGTAATTGGGGAATCTCTTAATCACCTCGCAACTTCTTTTAATCCCAACTGCTTTCCTATCTTAGGCTAGTGGCAAACCCGTACTAAATCTGGGTAAGCAACAATCCAATCTGAAAATCCAATTTTTTCAAACAGGCGCACACAGACCCAGAGACCTGGACACGGTGCTCGATCCCTTTGGCTAACCCGTCATTAGACCAGAGAGCCCTGAAGATGCCTGGTGCCTGGTCGTCCGAGGAACCGGCTAGAAAAACTACTATTGGCCGCATGATTAATGGCCGCAGATTCATTTCCGCAGGAGGTGCCGGAGCTGGGGACGGGCTGCAGATACTTGTACATGTACCACGGATTCGTGGATTTGGCATCTAAGGCTCTCGGGTTCAGATACGGATGCGGGACAAGCGGATCGCAGCGTATCTTTCGTGTATCTGCCGCACACTTCCTGGAAAGCGCCCGGCAAACAAAATATATTCGAGTATCTGCAGGTAGAGGCCACAGCCTGCCATGTGTATGCCGGGTGTGTGTGAGTTTGGCAATTCTCCGGCGCGCCATAAGCTGGAAATTACTGTAAATCAGCAAATCAGGTCATTAGATACATTAATCTCGACAGCATGGACAATTTATGCTAAATTATAGCGTGCCAGGCAAAACGCAGGCGCTGCCAGATACATTTCATGCACAGGCTTAATCCCTTGGATACTTTGGCCAAACGAGCGCACCATCTGCAAAGAGAGCTCTGGCTCTGTGTGCGTGTTTTTTTGTGAGTTCACTGGAAATAAAAAGGATACTTGGAAAAAATGTTGAGTTGGTTACACTTTAACTTTGGTTTAAAATTCGTAGCAATTACTGGATAGCTTAGTATTGCAATAATATTATTGCGAAGCATTAAATTAAGGATTGATCTTATGCATTGCTTTATTTCTTAATAAAAGTAGTTAAATATCATTGGAATATTATTTTAATCATTTGTTATCCTTAAAACTTGAGATATTATAAATCATTTTTATGTATTTTTAAAATTACCTGACATACAGACTGTCCCTGGCATACTTTTTCCAAGTGCAACCGTTGAGCTTTTCCCCTGGGCAGGTGCGACCCTTATAACGAGATCCCAAGCAGCAACGACAAAGCAAGAACGAAAACAATTTGTTTAAATATATTGCGCCCGCATCAGAGGCAACTAAATATGGATGTGTAACACGAGGGCTCTGCGACAGCAGCAGCAACCCCCATATGTCAACCTGAGTGACAGTACTACCTGCCCCTGCCCCTGCCCCGGCCGCTGTCACTGCCATTTCCCCCACTACCCCCTTTCTTCGCTTCCGCTCCCCTGCCGTTAATAACTGCAATTTGAAACTGCAATCAAAATGGTTAAGTGCAGCTCACCCGGGAAAATGTGAGCCCCGGAGCGTATTAAATGTCTCGAAAATGTGACGCCAAGTGGAGGGACAAGAAGCGGAGCAAAAATCGGGCGTGCACAGAAGGATGAATTGGAAATGATACCATGAAATCTAACACCACTACCCCGGCCAGACAATATATGAATTAAGCTCAAGTAACTTGACAGATTCTTCTACGAGGCTACAAATCATGAATATTGTAGCTATATTTTATAAGTTAGTAATAAAACACATTCATATTAGTTACTTTTATGATTGAAGCTATAGTAATAAATTTTTATATGATAAACAGCACTGATCTTTCAGTATTTAGTTAAGACAGTCATCCCTGCACCCTTTTGTTGTATCCTTGCTGCCTGTACCAGCCGCTACTCGAAGGGAAGTCATAAACCTCAGAAAGAACATAAATGCACCACGGATTCCACTGAGAGGAACCCAGGAAAGCGGTTCACATTGGAACAGTGTAAAGTTTATCAAAATGTTTGATAAAACTTTAGAAGAACCTTGATCATACGGCGGTACCTCAAATTAATCTATAGTTCTTTAAAGTTGCCTCCATTAAAAAGGCACAGTACTTGTCTCGCATGAGATTATTTATTTTCAGCAATAAACAATTGTTTAAAAATAAAAGAGTTAGATGCGCGTTCCCTTAACGAAACGAATCAATTTCGAAGTCGAAGTTATTCTGAACTTGGCAACAAAAAATAAGTTAATCAAAATGAAATATAGTCTAGAAGTAAGTTAACCTTTTTTCTTGAACATATTATAATTCAATTTTTATTCAGTTTGTCGAAAATGCGCAGTTCCTTCTTTTCCAAATTTATTTGTATATCTTAAAAGCCTTGATGATTTTTCAACCCTTTTTAGATTAATTTTCAAACCATTTTAATCCCAATTTCGGACAACCGCTTGACCAGTTTTAAGTCAGAATCAATAAGGATTTCCTACCGGTTCCGAAATATGTGTGAACTGAACAAAATTCAACTCAGACATCTGTCCCCATTTCACACTTCAGCATCCTGCTAATGTAGTAAAGAAATATTCCTCTTTAATCCGCTTTAGTATAAAACTGGTCCACAAATGAAAGCAGATGTATTTAGGAGCTGTCAAAGACGAGTTTTTAAAAGCATTTGCTTTGTAAAATTACTGTGTTTTTTTTTTTGTATATAATAATAAAAGTATTAGTACAGCTTTAGGAAAGCCTAAGTTCGGTTTTGCACATAGTTCCCCTAATTAGTCAGCAGGTCTCTTCACAGAACAATGCACACAAACATTGAGATTTATAGTAGAACGATCCGAAAAAGAGCAGAACCATTTAATAACGAATTTAGAGCGTAAACTCCGCCCTCACCTGCCATTTTCAATATTTAGCCTATCCAGTTTCGGGCTCTCGTTCTGTGTTCATCAAAGCAAAAGTTCACCTCAAACAAAGTGCATATAAATTGTTTGCTAATTGGATCCGCGGATGCCCTTGTACGGCAAGTCTTGATATATACTTTTGTAGCTTTTCTCGCAATTTGCCGCCGCCGGCATTTCCAAGTGCCTTTTTCCTCTCCCTTTTCCAGCGTTTTTTATCGCCCCGCTTTATAGAATATCGTAATTGTTGTAAAATGCTGGCAAGATTATGTGAGTGCCGTCGAGTGCTGGCTGGGGAGCCATTCGAGAGGATCTGTTATTATTTGGGAATTATTTTAAATATATGCGCTGCAAGTGGCCCCTAACTCACGGGGGAGCCGCGCTCTGGGCTCCGAGTTCGCGAGCCGGGGATCTGCGGTGCGTGCACTTGGTCTCTTTGGGGAGTGGCTAGGATTAATGGGTATAGCGGTCTTATCACGACCAACATAAACAATTGAGGTTCATTCGCAGCGTGAATTTATTAGGAGTCGATGCCTGAAGGCGAGCCTAAATTAGGGAAAAAAGGATAGTCCAAGAAGCGCTCAAATCAAAAGTTTTTGGACGCTTCAAAAATAGAGATATCCATTTAAAGATTCCTTTAACTCAAATCTATAGTACAGTTCAATCTTTAATAATTCGTATTTATTTAAATTTAAGTTCTGTGAATATAATGATTGTAAGCCATAATCAAGTTAATTGTTTATCGATTGCGAACAAAACAATAGGCAGTCTATAGTATCCATCAAATAAGAGATAATTAGGTACCTATGCATATTTCAGTGAGTCACTTTTTTTATATGTTCAGATCGATCATCATTCAAGGCACATTATCAGAAACCGCTGTCCGGACCATAACTGACTTTCCAAAAGAAACCCATTAAAAGAACCGTTATGAGACTCTTTCGCTCAGATCTGTGATTACGATCCACAATTATTGGTCCGCAGACAAATTTGAGGATCATTTTGGGCATCAAAAAAAGGAGTCGATTAAATGTATGATGTTTATGTTTGGAATTCCAGAAATACAGCAAAACATAACTATAATTGCTTGTCAAAGTGGTTGGGAGGGCTCTATGGCTTTTCATTTCGCTGTATTTTTTTTGGGACTCAAACTTGAACGACATTCCTGTATCGCAGTTCTCTGAAAATATTTTCAGCGGAATCCGTTTAATAGCATTTCCAATAAAAAGCATAAGATGAAAAGTAAACGGTGAACCCGAGAAGTTGAGAAGTAGAGAAGTTCCTCCTCAACCTCCTGCTCCTCTTGTGTTGAAAAACAAGAAATATATAATAAAAATTCCGAGTCGTATAACTGCAATTTCTCGACCCCTTGGGCCAACCCCCTGCCGAATATATGTGTGCCTGGCTCCTGACCACCATCCCTTCCGCTGAATGAACGTTAATTATGCATTTGCCAGCTGACAGACAACCGATGGCCACGGGGAAGGTGAGCGCATCTTTTTGGGAGCCAAATGCCCCGAATTCCTGACAATTAGTTGCATAATTCTCTACGGCGGAAAAGGAGACGGGAAAAATAATTGAAATTGTTTATAACTCGATGGCAATCGAAATTGGACGAGAGCGAGACAATGGAAATGAATAATTCCCAAAGGGCTATTAAAAACATGCCAAAGGAGCGACTACCAAAAGCGGCTACGAAACGGCAACAGCTCCATGATGAATCACAGGAATGATCGGAGGAGGTGGAGGGGCAGGAGGCCAGTTCGGATTCAGGGAAAATCAAAATGTATACAATACATTATGAAGCAACTATGGATCGCTTCTGCGAAAGCCAGCGAGCAGCGAGCAGCAAGCAGCGCGCAGCGATACAAAGATACATTTTTAAAATGTTAAATTGAAGTTCCGCCGATGTAGCCGGGGCAGGCGGTACAGTGGAGCCTGCGACTGCCAGTAACCATAAAAAGGTATTTAGCAATTTAGATTCACTCGACGTGCACGCCGTCCAGCTCCAGCCCGCTGTCCTCTGTCCGCCGTCCATTGGCAACGTGCCTGCAACCCAAGACGCTCCCGATGTTGCCGTTGTAGATGTTGTGTTGCTGTTGCTGTTGTTGTTGCTGGAGTATCGCACGCTTCGATCAAGCCGCTGATTGCAGCTGGAGGGAAGCGATCAGTGATGCCCACTGTGATCTATGAAAAATCCTATAAATCAGGCAATGAGAGGAAGGGATGCCAACGGCCGGGGTTCAATCTGGCTAGAAAATGTTATAGACTTCTTAAGTGAAGGAAAGGAAAAAAAGTGTCTTGTTTCTTAATTATTTACTGGAAATCACATTACATATTATATGATATGTTACTCATACTCTGGCTATGTTTATGTAATAACTAAATTAACACAAAATCAATTGAAGGAAAATCACAAATTTAAACCTCAGACTAAAAAGGTTCTTCTTAAGGCTTAATTTATTTAATCACATCTTACTAACATAATTTTATATCTCAAATGTAAAATGTTTTTTTTAGAAAACTAAAACTGAGCTAGAAGATAAAACCAATTGAATCAAAGACATGAGTACATTACTCAAAAGAAGCCATTTATTAAAGTATCATAGATATATATTCTTTCAAATGGGTTTTCTTCAATCCCATAAATATTGGCTTTCCTTTCATATTTGCGAAATTATATTCCCTATCCATTTGTCAGTAATTTGAATAAAAAACCCATATTCCTGCCCATAAAACCCATCCGCGTTTGACGGGAAAGTGGCCAAGCCGGCAACCCTGGGCCGTGGACGGAGGGAACTGACATAAAGCAAGGACTGGTGGTGCGATGGAAAAAAATGAATTGCTTAGCGCTTGCCCAAAATGGTCCATGGCATAAATTCCGAATGGGAAACGCATCAATCAACGGCCAGGCTCGCACACTGGGAAGCCGGGAGTCGCAGTCCGAGTCCGAGTGCGACTCCGCTGAGCCATGGTTCGTGATGATATTGCCGGGGAGATTAGACGACGACAGCGGCGGAGGAAGCAGCGACTCCGGCAATGGCAGCCAAAAATTAAATAAGAAGAGATAACAACTAGGCACGGCCCGAGAACGCCAGAATGCGAGAATACGTGGAACCGCAAACAGAACGGAGCGGCAGGAGATGGAGATCCGAGAGCCCAGAACAAATAGTCATCGTTGTCATGGCCAAGCGGATTAGCTTACCTCGCCCCGCCTGTCCTCTTACCTGCGCCACTGGACGCGGCCTGGGCCGCCTCGGATGCCGAGACAGCAGCGGCAGCGGCAACAAGAACAGCCGCTCCCCTGAGCCGGGCTAAAAATTTACGATTTTAGCACAGATTGTAAAGTAAATTTTCCTGTTTTTATTTCGAATTAACAAGCGGCCCAGACAAACAGACAAGCCAAACTGCAGCGGCACGGGAGGGGACACACGAGAAAGACCACTCAGAGAGATGGTCTCGCTGGAGAGATACCCTATAATATTGTATAGGGTGTAGTATACTTTTTTTACTGGAAATTATTACCCAGCTGAAAAGTCAATATAATAAAGCATCAGAGATTCATCTAGGGCTTATATTATTATCTTTCTACCAACCAAACATTTTACATATATTGCGCTGATCTACTATATGTATATGAGCATTCCTCCTAAATCAAAACTTATATAAAGGTTCGATTAATTACTCCTCTTCCTTCCATGATTAGATATATTTTTATTTTGAACCTCTTTATTACTAATTTATTTGATTTGTGCTATTAGGTTTCTAGTACCTGTTGCCACCGAATTCGTACTTGGAAATTTTAGACGCTCTTTGTTACTAATTTTGCTTAATTTCGATAGGCCAGATGGGGGACTTTATCCCCTATCTCATGTGCCTATGTTTTCCCTACATTTCCTGCTTATATTATCTAAAACAACTAACAAAGCCTTGAGTTTAAAAACAAGGCACTCCCATGATTCATAATACCCGCAAATCCCATGGAGTAGCGGGTATAAAAAACGAAAGTTTCGTGCTGACACCGGGGAATAGAAGTGAAGGCAGCATAAAAATCTTCTTGAGGAGAAGAACAGGCCGAAGAAGCCATGCAGAGCAACCGGCTACCCCGGGCACAGCGGTTACTTAATAATGCAAACAGGTTTCCGACGGGCTTCACTGTACCGCAGAAGAGGAGAACAGCCTGCAAGGACTGTGACTCGAACAAGAGAAAGGCAGTCGGCGAGTTATGAATTCGATATGCCAGAAAGGAAGGGAAAGGCGCGCGGAGAAAGGAGCCCAGCACAACAAAACACAAAGGAGGATAAGCACAAAGAGGAAAAAACGAAACGATGACAGAGATTAGAGGAACAGGAAATGTGGGCTGGATCGATTTAATGAGTGAATGCCAGGGATCCGAAATCCGAAAACTGCAGATCCCGAGAACTGGCCCAGGGGACAGGCAGCGATTGGGGACCTGCATTTAAATGGAAATTTTTACCAAATTATAGTCTTCACTCCTTCCGAAATATAATATCGCAGTGAGAAACAGTCCCAGAAAGAATCCTAGATTAGTTGTTTGGATTCGGGAGGTCATAGAGCTTGTATGGAATTTTGCTTAGGTGTAAATTGTTATCAGTTGCAAAGTTATTGTAATAGTTAATGTTTATTGTTAGTAGTTACAAAATCTAGTCAAAATAAATTAAATTATCCCAGTTTGAAGTACATCATTAACAAACATCATTCGGTATCCGACTTGTATAGTATACGGAAGTATCTTACTTAAGCTTATTTTTAGAATTACTTTCTACATTAAAGTCCCGGGGGTTTGTTCATAATGATTTATGGAAAGTCTTCAGAAACAGCAAATAAGATACGCTCTTTAGTTCACAACTAAAATAAAGTACAACTTTGCCAACTTTGTACGATATTTAAATACTCATTTCATGTTGCAATTAAGTCAATTGCACTTGAGAAAAACTTTATCTGTCCAGAATTTCTAATTTCGCAAAATTCCCTAGTCAATTACTAGCCAGACCACTCATTGTTGTTGGTCTGTGCCAGCTCTTGGCCAATTTCCTGTTGCCTCGTTTTCGTTCTTCTTTTTTTTTCGTGTTGCTGGTTTGGGCCATGGGCTCATGAGCAGAGCAGAGCGACTGTTTCTCTAATTCGAGCAGTTTGGAAATTTCCAAATTGGCGGCCCCGTAATCAAACTGTAATGCGGCCGACTCGTCATTAAGCACGCAAGCCTCCCAAAGCTGCAAAAATAGTGGTAAAAATGTCCAAAAACAACTGCAACAATACAGTGGCAATACCATAAGGGCAGAAAATTCTTTCAAACCCAAAAATATACCACGAATTGTATCAAAGCCAGTCGCAATTCTAAGAATATTTTCAATTTGCTGAACAGGAAAGTCTTATTTCATTTTATTTAATTCTTGCACATATTTTAAGGAATATCCAATATCAAAATTATGATAAAGGAGTCTGAGTCTAAAAAATAATCTTGAAAAAAAAAAACATTTATGTAAAATGAGTGGAAGTCTAACTTCTGCAAGCCGAAGTTTAAATATCCTTGCAGTTAGTAAGAGTTTTGAATTGCTTATTTTTATGGACTGAAGTTATACATACAGTTTGTCAAGTAATTCTTTTCAAAATGAAAAATTACATATAAATTACTTTTTAAACTCTTAATTTTTCCTGATTAAAACTCATTTTTTCAGTTTTTTTTTTAATATTATAAAATGGTATACCTATGAATAAATTACACATTTCCACAAGAAACAAAGCGAATAGAAACAATAACGTTGTGTTTGAATTTTGCAAAGAATTATTTGACAACTGAGAATTTCGGTTATTTTGTTTTTGTTCCTGTTCGCTCTCTTTCTAATGAAAATGTTATATTTTTGTTATTCAAATACCATATATAACATTTTATAATATTAATGTCAACTTATATAAAAATATGTTGGCAAAGTTTAAATTGTTTTTGTCAAAATGTTCTGTTCGTTCGTATAGCAGCTATATGATATAGTTTTCCGACCCGTCCCGTTCCGACATATGTATGTACATATATAGCAGTGAGAGCATATAGAAGACTATCTGGACTAGTTTGCATAGAACCGTACAGACGGACATGGCTAGTACGACTCGGCTGTTGATGCTGATCAAGAACGTATATACTTTATAGAGTCGGAAATGTCTCATCC
Organism: Drosophila nikananu; assembly: GCA_008042635.1. Lineage (NCBI taxonomy): Eukaryota > Metazoa > Arthropoda > Insecta > Diptera > Drosophilidae > Drosophila > Drosophila nikananu. The sequence continues at coordinate 9,079 of VNJV01010540.1, forward strand.
ACTGCGTTGCAAACTTCTGACTAAAATTATAATACCCTGAAAGAGTATTAAAAGATATAACAACAATAACACGCCCATAAGCGGCTGCCACCAACAATTTCGAACAAACATATGCTTTTGTAGGGGGAGGGGGAAGAAAAACACAAAAACAGCTCGTCACTCACCCACACACACACGCGGACACACCTCCACCTCTCCAAACGACGAAACAGCTGATTCGTTATCAGCAGCTGCTGAATAAGGCCCCGAGCAGTGAGAGAGCAAGGTAGAAAGCGCTGAATGGAGAGAGCCAACAACAAACTTATGGCAACGACCTTCCTTATTTATTACAATGTGTGTAATTCTGTCTGCTTCTCTCGCTCTCTGTCTCCGTCGCTCTGTGGGCGTTCGTGCGAGCGAGAGGGAACGAGAGAGATACTCTTACCCCGACTTAAATTCCCAAGTTTTTAGTGCAGAAATGTCTGCAATGCTTTAGTTTAATATTGCTGGATGTTTGAGTTTTTGTACGTAGTATTTTCGTTTTTCTGATTTTTTTTTTTGGCTGCAGAAGAGCCTCTCAGTGCGCAGATTTGGATTTTGTATTCCAAGACTATAGGGAGGTGTTTTTGGGGATTTTTAGGGATCTGTTGGGTGGTTTTACTTACATATGTATATTTAGAAATAGGTGTGTTCTTAGGTGGGCCCTTTTATGATTTAAAATAATTAATTAATAAGCGAGAAAACGTTATACGCACCTATTTACTAAAATCACATTCAAACTAAAGAAAAATTTAAATTCTAATATTACAAATTTTGTAAAAAATAATTATGTATTATTAATTCGTTATAAATTACTTTCTGTTTGTAGTTTGGCTTAGTTATTAAACACTTACCGATTAAGATACTTGTTAACAAATATATCTAAGAGCTAACATGTTGGACAAATTTCTGTTTGCCTTTTTATTTTATTTAGTTTTTATAATTTTAGTTAAGCTTCTTGCGACCAGTCAATCGATAGTTGAATTTCAATTCTGGGGTCATAATAATAAGTACACAGACTTAAAGTAACATCGGAATAGTTTGTTTATTAATTTCAAACAAAAACTTGTTTTCTATTTATTTGTTTGTAATGAAATAACCTTCTTTATAATTTTGCAATTGGTTATGGTGGGTTGAGTTTGGACAGGAAGTTGATTTAAAACTAAAGTTTAAACAAAAATATGTTATTGGTAACAAGCGCAAAGCTAGCAAATTAAAAACGTTTTTTAAAGCGTGTTGATTTTATTTAGAGACCCGCCCGAAAAGAATGTTCCGCTGATAGATTTATTTTTATATCGCGTTTTTAGTGCAACTCAATTAGCTCTCAGCCCGTTGTTAACCCCTTTAGGCCCCATCTGCTTTTACGGCCCTATAAAGCTGCTCCCAAAAAAAAAAAATTAAAGCAGGGCAGCACTTAAAACGCTCAGCTGAAAACGGGAAAAAAACATATTACCAAATAATGCGCGCTCATTGTCTCGCTCTCACTCTCTCTCTCTCTCAGTCTCTAGCTCTTGCTGTCTCTCACTCTCGCTCGCTCTTCTGCGGTTGTAAAGATGGCCGCCGTAGTAATATGGCTGAATATGCTGACATTGAATGCAATTGGCTTGCTCTCGTGGAACATCAGCTGTGCGGTTGAGCTGGAACGATTCTCAATTTTCGTGAATCGATGTTTTCGAAAAATTTTCTAAAAAAGACAGATTGAACCGAAAAATTATAAAAAAAATTATTACAAAAATTGCATTTGGGTTGTGCAAGCTGTGCAAAGCTTTTAATCATAAATCCCAAGCCAACAACAAATAACCAATGTGAATAATATTTATAAAATATTTATTTTAATAAATTATAAATATATGTATCACTCTCCCTTTTCAGTATGTTTTATTACCGATTTCAAACTGTTTTTAGAGTTCGAATTTTTGTTTTTTTTTCGCCAAATGTCAATTGTGTAAATATATATACCATATAATGCAAAATAAAAGAAACATTAGTTTTTGTTTTTCTAAATATTTATTTTGTATAGTTTTGGGTTTTCGAGAGAATTAAGAGAGCAAGAGCACAGTGTGGACTTTGTGGATTCCATTGTTGCTGGCACATTTGCTGAAAATAGCCAAAAACAGCCACAAAATAGCCAGAAAACAGCTGTCTGTCTGCTTTATAGCCAGATTCAACATTGTTGGGTTTCTTCTGCTTTGCGCTGCGCGGGCAATTCAGATAAATTTCAACTTTCGAACCGAGCGGTCCGCGAACATGCTAAAGGTAGAAATTATAAACTGAACTCTGGCATCTGGTCATCGCGGACGGAGAAAGAACTCGGCTTGTGAGAATCAGACGTAGAAAGCAGAACCGAATGAAAAGACAGGGAGTCGGCGAGCTAATCAACCGTTAACCAGCCAGCGAAAAACGGGCGAAAAAGACTGAAAACACACGTGGATTGTTCACTCACACACTCCCACACTCACACACACACGAACGCAGCTCCAACTGTTCGCTGCATTTATGTAAAACAAAAACAAAGACTGATTAAAACGCTAAATAATTAAATATATACAAACACATCTATAAACGAAACAAAGTTAAACACGCGAACAGCAAGCTAAATATTATACGGGTTAAAAGCGAATTCCAAAGCAAAAACAAAACGTAAATATATGGATTAAGGTTCCTCCAAAACGCAAAACAAAAATTAACAACAAAACAACACTCACGGATTACCTGCAGCAGCAAATTTACCGTTAGCCGCTCTTTTTGGATTACCAGTGCCAATCAAATCAAATAACAAAAAGAAAACAACCACTAAAAAGTGAATTTTTTCGAAAGTGCGAAAGCAAGAAAAAGCCTCAGAAAATGCAAAAATTCTAAAGCAACAAAGTAAAAGCGAAAAGCTACCCAAAGCGAATTCTGTGTTACCAAACCTCGAACCCGACTCGAGAAAAGCCAAGAAGCCGCGGGAGCAGGAGCAATGACGATGGCCGCCTGTTATGCCAACTATGACATGTCCTTGTCGCACGGCATGTCGGCTCTGTCAGCCCTCCAGCAGCAGCAGCAGCAGCAACAGCAGCAACAACACAGCCAGGCGCAGCAGCACCATCACCAGCAGCAGCAGCAACAACACATGTACCACGCCGCCGTGGCTGCCCATCACCGCCACAGCCATGCGGCGGCGGCCCAAACGCAGGTCGCCGCCGCCGTTGCCAGCAACAGACAACAACAGCAGCAGACCGCCAGCAACAACAGCAATGGCAGCGGCGCCAATGCTGCGCCTGCCGCTTCCCCGCAAAAGGACTACAGCATCCCGCTGCACGTGGACTGCAGCGTGGAGTACGAGCTCCCCAACCAGCCCAAGCCGCCGGCAGGACAGCGCGTGGAGCCGCTGCTGATGATCCATCCGTGCTACTTCCGCAAGATGGAGTCGCAGCGCCGCAGCCCGTTCGTGAACAACATGCATGCCACGGCGCGGTCCATCAGCTCGAGCTCTCTGAGCAGTGGAGCGGCCTTGGGCGGCAGTGGCAGCGGTGCGGCGGTGGCCACAGCGCCCAGCAGCAGTGCGGCCCGGCGGGGAGCTCGCGCGGCGGCTTCCACCGCCCAGCAGCAGCAGCAGCAACAACAACAGGCGCAGCGGTACCAGCAGCAGCAGCAACAGCTGCGGCAGCAGCACCAGCAAATGTCCCAGATGTCGCAGCAAGCTCACTATCCCCAGCAGCAGTCTAGTCTGGAGCATGTGCGGCGGCAGCAGCAGCAACACCAGCAGCAGCAACAGCAGCAGCAGCAGCAACGTGCCAGCAGCAACCAAAGCCAACGTCAAAGCCAAAGTCAGAGCCACGCAGCCAACTCAGCGGCGGCTGCGGCGGCGGTACAGGCCCAGGCCCAAGCCTCCATTGCGGCCGCGGCTGCCGGCCAGTGGGATCAGCTGGCGGCGGCCTTGGCAGCCCGCACCGCCCTCACGCCCCACCACATGCTGCACCCGCACAGTCACAGTCACAGCCACTATGCGGCCAAGGGCAGCGGTGGCGGCGGCGGCAAGCGGGACGCCATGATCTCCGGTAGCAACTATGGACAGACGGCGGCTGCCTCAGGAAAGCTGCAGCAGCAGTCGCAAGTGCAGCAGCATCAGCAGTCGCAAGTGCCACAGCAGCAGCAGCAGCAGCAATGCCTGCCCCCGCCGCCCTGGGATGCGACGTCCATGCTGATGGACCGTTCGCCGATGGCCACAGTTCCTAGCAATTATCAGGCCGGCCCTGACACCAATCCCATGCGCCTCTACTCGGCCACGCCCACCACGGGAGCGGCCACAGGCGGGGCGGCGGCGACGGCGGCGGGCACGGGAGCCACGGTGGCGGGAACGGCATCGGGAGCGGTGGCTGTGGCGATACCCGGAGCGGTAGCCACGGCCACGGACAAGCTGAGCGGCAAGTACCGGCAGTACCTGCGTTCCCAGCGAATGCATCCGTATGCGGCGGCCGCCTCGCTCAACCTGGCAGCCGCGGCTGCTGCCGCCGGTCAGACGTCGTTCGTTCCGTTCAGCTCGGCGGCCACCGCGGTGGCGGCCACGCCCACATTCCAGCACCTGCCGCAGATCTCCTGCTACAACGTGTGATGCAGCAGCAGAAGCAGCAGCAGCAAGGACAACGGCAACAGGAGCAGCAGCAGCAGCCACTTGCAACATGAGACACAGACGCCTACCAAGTACGCGTCGATGAATAGCCGCCTCAAGGAATAACCAATAGATCCTCCCCAAGCATTACTATATATACACACCGCCCCCTCAAAGCTTTTAGAATCAAAAACTAATTAACTCTAACGACATATTAAGAGATGGAAAATTAACTGTTTAGCTGCTATGGAAATTGTTGTCGGAAGGCGCGGAGGCGAGAGAAAAGAGGAAAACGAGCGATCTTTTTCTTTTTTATGTAATGGTAGTAATTGATAAACGATACAAAAAGAAACAACAAAAAAATGCAAACTATTGTAGTGATATTTGTTATAAAATAATTTTAGTAATTAATTTAATTTAAATTAAACAACCAACCAGCAACAACAACCGCTCTGTGTAAACCAACCACAAACAACGGCAACAAGAACATCCAACAACCAAACCAACCAATTGCTAAAAACTACACATACGCATATTTAATTAAAAGTCAAAGAAAATGTTATAACAAACCATTTACTGAAAGAATACGAAAATATGAAAAGCAACAAAAATTACCGAATGAATAAGACGGACAGACGGACGGACGCACGGACGAATAGAGAGAGAGAACAGAAAAAAGCGTAAAGCAACACAAAAAATACGAATAAAAATTATTCAAAATTATGCAACGTAATTTGAAGCGAGATATGCAAAAAATTAAGTAAATTGTGTTTTCAATTCAAGCCAGAAGAAGTGTGTAGTTCAAGTGACTTGCGTATGTGCAAATGTATGTATGTATGTATGCTGCGACGGGGAAGAGTTTTCCTTCCCGTTGCCTCTGCCGTCGGCTCTCGTGGATTACTTTTCACACCTTCCTTCCTTGTGGCCTGCCTTTGGCTTCTCCTCTTGTCCGCCTTAATTTGATTTTCAGCTTTGCTTTGCCCCATCATTTCGCTTCGCTGCACGGCGCGCTGCGGTGAGCTGTGATTGATTAATGTCATTGATGGAAGACCTCCGTTTTTGGGGTTGAAGAAACCTCAGTGTACAGTGGTCCCTGCCTCGAGGGAAACCTTTTTGCGCGGAACTAATTTCGAAAATGGATTGGGTAGATTTTACGACCATGATTGCAGTTTACTAACATTAGGTTATTCTTTGAAGAAGTTAAGTTTGAAATGATCTTTAAAAAATCAACTTTTAAAGGTATTTAACTACCCTAGCAGTTTAGTTTTCAATTACATGTTGCTAATGCTTAAATTATAGATCATAATTACAAGCAGTGAACACTGTACCGAGGTATTCTTGGGGTCTTGTTAATTACGTGCATTTTTAATTGCTTAGTTTATGCAACTTTACATTAATCAGAATTAATCGATTTTGGAAAAGTTTAAAGCCACTAGGTTTTTATATTTTCATTTATTACTGTATTCCTCATTAAGACATACAACCTAATGCCAGTTTTCAACGCGTTTCCCCTAATTTCAAGAAAATTTTAAGACCTTGTCATACTCTTTTTCCAGCGACCACTATTATAGCCCATGCCCATTTATTCAAAAAGTATAATTCATTTGTTTTTGTGTCCATGGCCTCGGTTGTATTCCCCCGATTTTCCCCGATAGACTAGTGTTTACGACCTCACATAATGCTTTGTTTGGAGGCAAAACCACAGAAAAGTCTAATGGTTTAAAGCTAAAGCCTGGGCTGACAGGAAATGCGAGATTTTTATCGGCAGATTTTTTTTTTAGCTCGGCCTCAAGGTCCCCCGGGGAAATGTGTACTTTCATTATTGATTGCACGCCGAAACGATTGGAGACGGTTCGGTTCCATGGGAGTTGCGAGTCCAGGAAGTAAAGAGCTGATTAATTTATGCATAGGCAAGGGAAGCCCGCTGAGGATTGCCAGTGCGGCAATCAGCGAATTAATTAAGGCCAAAAACTGTTTTTGGATCTGAGCCGAGCGACATCCGCTGGTGACCAAAAACTGACTCATCCGCGAAACAGACTGAACCGCTTTAGGCTGCCCCAAATCCAAACGAGTCCGAGTCCACGTCCAAGTTGACTTGTCTCCACCGGAGATCCAACAAGGAGAGACGAGTGGCTGGAGCAAAATGCAGCCACAGGCAGGAACTGGCCGAGGCCAGTGTTGACGTCTGGAAAATGTCTGGAAAATAGCCAACAAAAAATCAATGCATTCTTCATGTTAGTCAAGTCGAAATAGCGCCGACATTAATTTTTTTATATGTATGCACACTTGGGGAAATTTATGTTTTTCTTTCTAACTTGTATATGAGTTTTCTTCTCTCATATAGCTGTTTATTGGAGGAAATAAAATTATATTAAATATTATTGTTCCCGTTTTCTCCAATTGGTTTTAAGGCTCTCCTATAAATTATATTGGTTGTTGAATCAAGGCTAGGTGCCGCCGTAGTTTCCCTTCTTTTCGCCCCACCATCCCATCCGGCGCTTTAAGAAACGATTGCCATCTATTCATTTATTCAATTCATATTAAATTGGTCGTAGATTAGAGGACGGAAAAATATATTTCAATTGCCGTCGACGGCGGCGGCGTTCACACAAGTGTAATTAAAATATACTACAGATCGCTCCAGCTGACAGCGTCGGTTGTTTGTTTTCATTTCGTTTGAGCAATCAACTATCAGCTGCTGGGGCCATTTGCATGTCCCCTCCCAGCCTTTGCCTCCCCGTCGCAGCCGTCGCAGCCCCCACAGCCATCAATCCATTCCGAATGCGAGGTCATCGCCATTGTCGTCACTCATACGCCCCGCTGCCCGATGGGCAGGTGCGTCTCGTCTCGTCTCGGCTCGTCTCGTCTGGCATTACTAAGCGGGATAGAGGCTGCACTTTGGATTCGCATACTCACATATTCGCATTCACATCAGATTCGATTATGGTGCCATGTGTGGGCCGCGGTGATAATGCCCAGTCGTCCGTCCGAGTGCCGTACTTGAGTGCTTTCGCTTATTTGACATTTTCCGCCCCGGCCCCAAAATGAGCTTAGTGATCAAGTGGCTAGTTTGGGGCCCTTGGGAGAGATTACACCCATATTTCGGGGGGCTTTATCACTCAGGCAGGAAGGGGAAATGGCATCGAGTGCGCCGGGGCTGAGGGATTTTAATTGAGCGCTTATCATTGGGGGTTCGCTGTTTACGATTTCATTCAAGGCGGCCAAGTGTTTGTTGCTCAGAACAAACTGCAAATTAGTAGAGGGTTTTTTTATTTTCCGAAATCAGACAGGAAAACAAATGGGTAGGAAACCTCAAGGGTCTAAATCACTAATTGATGGGGGAAATCTAGTTTCATTACTGGCAAGTTCCCAAAACATGTATGGGCAAAGAAATAAATTAATACATACAAAATCAACATCCCATATAAATTTCAGTTTTCAACGAATTGTTGTGAATATTTTATGGGCGGTGAATTCATCAACGTTTTATAATTTCACGCTAATCAGTTTGTCTGATTTTTTGTAAATTCACAGAATTGATAATACTTGAATTGTTTTTAATTATACAATTTATTTAGATTTATTATTTTATTTTATTTTCGATTTATAACTGCTTATGGCTAATATGTTTACAACTTTTCTGGCGCTAATGTTAATTTTCACCTGAAATCTTGTTTTAATTCAACTTTACACAATTTAGTGCTTTCCTTTTTTAAGCCTATAAAAGCTTTGCTCTCTAGAGTTCCTATACAAACGCAAACGAGCCTCAAAGTGATTCGTATCCGTCGGATGCAGGTTCGAATGGCCATATTCGATTAATCGCTTTGCCTTGCGCTCAGTCAGCGCTGAATGGGCGGCCTTATAGAGCGGGGGATAGGTCAACTAAAAGGTTTTTTCTCCTCTAATTGACTTTATTTAGACGTTTCTGCTTTTTTGCTGCCGTCAATCGGAGAGCAGCTGCCATTTAAAAGTCATCAGCAGATAAATAAACCCAATAATGGCCCGGCAAAGCAAACCAAAAACCAAGTGAAACAAAAACCGGTGCGCAGGGGAAAACATGCAAATAAAAGGCGCCGAATAACAGAAGCACCCAGTGCAGGAGTCAGTTATTTTTAAGTTCAAGCCCCGAGTAACGAAAATCGTTCGAAATGAAATGACGCAAAGCGCATTAAGCCAAGTCCGCGCCGCGAATATAAAAAGAGTAACCCAAAACTAAGTGGAAACGGCGTCGGCAGTTGTCAAGCGCCAAACAAAAAATACGGGGCAAAAAGTAAAAATAAAACACTGCGTCGGAAGCTGTCTAACCAAACATTGTCTGCGGGGGCGGCCGGTGGGCGTGGCAGGCGGGGGGCTAAGTGGCAGCCACAAAAGCGGGAGAAACGCGGAGGACACTCGCATTGAGGCTGGTCATAAAGCCGATATTTACGAGGCGGAGGCAGCTCCACTCCCAGACTTCAGACATCGGATACTCCGGGGACCCCGGACTCCGATTTCAGACCTAGGCAACCGGTTTTGTCGTCATCATTTCATTTTTTCCGCTCTTCGCTTTGCTCGCTTTTTTCCTTTCGTTTTTTGGGTCAACTTCAATCTGCTGCCAAGCGCGCTACATCATTTCTGACATAATTAAAACATTTTTAGCGGGCAAAAAAGGCATTTAAACAGCGCAGAAACGAGGAGAGAAAAAAACACAACAAAATCATTTAAATATTTTCTAGGCTTTCGGTAATTATTATGCCCTCCCTCTTCGCCGCGATGATTGCCAAGAGCCATAAATTAAGTGCGTATAAAAAGGCAAATAAATATTTATGCCGAACGATAAGACGGGAGGGGAGGGAGGCTGCTAGTGAGAGAGTGAGCGACAGTTTTAATAAGCTTTAATTAAAAAATATAACAGATCTGATAAAAACGTATGCAAATATATGTATTAAATTGTCATGCGGTAGCTGTAACTAATTAGCATAATTTATATGCATGAGTGCACAGCGCGGAGCGGGATAGACAGCGCGGGATTAAGGCAGCGGCTTTAAATAAATTAAAAAATAAATTATTAATTAAAAAGGCAAATTAATGGCACTTAATTGACCCCACTCTCACTGCGGAAGATTATAAGCAAAATGTATGAAATTATACTCGGCGATATTCGGAGAGCCAAGCCCAAAAACAGCTTAGCAAACTATAAATAATTAAGCTCTCCAAATGGGAATTTGGCATTTTTTCCGTTCGGGCCGACTTAGTTAGTAGATTGCACTGAGTCAGCGAGACAGATGATGTCAAAGGCGATTTGTCATTGATTTCTAATTCCTAATTATAGTTGGCGTTTATGTTTTTAGCTCCCTGCCAGGCTTTGCGCAATTGTGAAACCTTTTGGCTGGCCCAGAAGTAGTTAACAAAGTCATTGCTGAGCCAAAGCCAAATCACTTAGCTGCCTTTTCGATTGGGCAAGATTGTGGAAAGAGACGGGTAACATTAGAGAGGGAAGGTCAAAAAGTTTCAAAAGGCCTACAAAACCCATAAAAAATCAACTTGAACTACAAACTTTAGACTTGGCTGAGCAACAAACAAACATGACAACGTGTAAAACTAGTTAGCTAGCGCAAAATATCTAAAAATACAAAAAAATACACTTACAAAAACAATTAAGAGGCATTAACGCTTACAGCTGCCTAAGTGCAGCATTTACTAGGGTACAGTGCGTTTCAGGGCCATAAGGAAGCTGTGCGTCATTTGAGAAGTGTAATAAATTGTTCAAAATTATTGATAACAAGGGAATTGCAATCAAATCAAGAGAATCAGCTCTTATCTTGAGTTTTTCTCTCTCTTTCTTCGAATTCCTTATCCTTCTGAAACGCACTGTACCGCATTTATTTCCATGCGCCACATTTCGAAGCAGGAAAAGCGAAGCATAAAGAAAACTATTAGGTAAACGCAACTCGCAAACAATGTAACAAGTTAAAATTATATGTCAGATGGCAAGCCAAATGTCTTGGGGGGACGCGGGTACCGATGTACATATGGAAGGGGACGTGGTTTGGAGGAGGAGGTGTGTTTGTGGCTCGGACGTGTCTGCCGGGTAATTAAACTCCACTCGAAACTGGGTCTCAGCCGAAGACACGAACGGGCCCAGGCCCAGAGAGATGGCGGCGCGTGTATCCATCGGGCACACGGGAACACAGATACACCTATATTTAATTACACTTAAGTACACATTAACATCGCATTAGCCAACCGTATTGTGACTTACAACAGAGCAAAATCAGCCAGCGAAATAAAGCGAAAATTAGCCAGCTAAACAAATTGATATAGACGATCTTACATAGTATACCTACCATTACGCCTCTGCCGCAGCATAACCACTATCTAGGCCATCGGCAATTAATATGTACGGAAATATATATGCAATCCATCCGATATGCAGACATCGGATAGCTACGAAAGCGAAATGCAAAAGTTTAAAGCGATTTGGGCGCTGAATTAACAGAACTTATGGAGCGTGAAAAGTGCTAGCCAGCGATATAAATCTATATGTACGAGCGTAACTACGAATTATTATCAATTCTGCTGTGAACACATTAGCAATTAAATACTTCTTAATTTACTGGAAATCCTCTCCGCATTTCCGTTGCACCCCACAACGCTGCTAAATATACGCTTAGGATAGGCTAAGAAGCAACTGCCAAGGCAACCGACACGATTTGTTCTACCCAAAGCAAAGGCAACCTCACAACAGTCAGGCCAAATCGGAATTCGTTAAATTAGAGAACAATTTCGAGGCATTCTGATCGCACTAGGACTGTTTCAATTCTCGCTTTGCGTGTGTAGATATTTAATGAGCAATTATTATTGTTTCCCGAGCATGTATCAGACGTACATATGTGTGTTTCAATGTGATAGTAGTTTTATTCGTAATTATTGTGCACCGTGCTTTGAATTATGTATGCCAATGACTAACAAAGTTCTTTGCACACCGAATTGGCAGAGCGTTTGCATTAATTATGCTATTTTCTAGGAGGCCACTAACTCGTATAAAACCCTTTCTGTTCCGACGGAAGCCAAAAAATGTTCATGTAAATTATTTATACCCCAAAGGGAACGAAAAAACGACACATAAGTATAATTATTTCGTATACATAACGATGTAAAGAGGTAGAAACGGAATAAATTTGTAGCATATTATGGACATAAAGGAATTATTAATACTACTGGGCTGCATGCGTAAGAAAAACCCAAACAACAACTGAACCGAACACAATAAAAATGCAAATTAATTAAATATTAATTTGAGCAACTTGAATAAAGTCGGATGAGTTTTGCTTACAGGGGCGGGGAAGGGGTGGCAATCAGGGGACTCTGTTCCCTCTCTATAGGGTGAAATATCAGCACACGTATTTGTCATTGTTCCAGGCCCCCTCTGGAAATGTGTGCCACACTATCAGCCCTCACGGGGCTCGTGTTTCAAATGCTGTGGATTTCCTGGCTCATAATTCAGGCGGAGCGGGCCGAACTCAACACTGCAGTGAAGTGCTTTTCACAATCATCCGGGGCCTCGAAGTCCCCGGCCCCCAGAAAAACAGCCTGAGCGCAGACGTCAATTGGTCTCCGGCGGGGCAATTAAAATCGCCTTAAAAATATAATTCGGAACAACCTGTTACGCCCACGAAATCGCATATTGCCGCCGGGCAGCCATATGTGTGCGGGGAAAATAATTAAAATATTTCAAATAGTTGTGCGTGGCGCGTCTCTTAATGAGCCCGCCAGCTGAAAATGCTATTCCCCCGAGTTCTCCATTGAATTTCCGCCGAGCAGAATGAGTCCGACGCAACCCAAGCAAACAAAATAATAAACAAATGAATCCCATTTCCATTCCCATTCGAATTGGAAACGAGCATTGAAAATTAAATGAAACAAAGTGCAAAAGTTAAATAAATTATAATTTATGTTTATTGAGTGATGTGTCAGTCGATTTCTTGTTTCTTTTTACGGCCCCGCAACAACAAGAGTATCTGTATCTGCGTATCTGTGTATCTGCGCCTGTTCCTCCTGATGTTTCTGTTGCTGTAACTGCGTCCATGAGGTTGAGGCATTTATGACTTGTCATATACATATTTGCTTTTTTGGGGCCACGTTGTGTCTGTGTAGGAAGCCATAAATTGTGGCATATACTTAGAGATACTTTCCCACATGTGTGTAGTTTGTAGTTTGTTGTTTGAATTTCGTTTGCATCTGTGTCTATGCTGGAAGCGGCCTGTCCGTATCCGTATCTGTATCTGTATCAGCTATCTGCCCCCCGCCAGCCGCGCCAGTTCATTGTTTTGCCATTGACAATAGTCGAATGCGAAGGAAACCCTAGAGCCTCGGATGAGTAATGATTGCAGGCCGGGCATTCCACTTAATAGCCAGCAGAAGCAGACCCCTCTCCTCGCCCCTTGCGACTGCCTGCGGGCAGCTCTAAGACCTGGAAACCAAACAGATCCCAACTGAGACGAACCGATCCAATCCGCATCCCGAGATCTCCGGCCCATCCCCAGTGTTAAGCCGCCTGTTGTGCAAGAGGTACACGAAGAAAAATTCCTAACAACAGCTGCTTTTATTTTTACTGCAATGGCTATCATAGAATGCAGTTTCGATTCGAATTAAAAGTACCTTTTTTCCTTTAACTACCCGTGATCCTTTCACCAACATAATCTGGTCCTTCGTGCCGGACTTCTTTGCCATTTCTCAGAGTTTAATAAATAATAGATACCAGTCTACTGGTTTTTTTTTTGAACTTAAGGAAAAGATTTATACAACTCTTCCTGCGCCTTTTTGCCAATGTAGAAAATCCAAAACTGTGCACCTAGCGCACAGGCAATCGGGTGTATCTGCCAGATACGATTTTCCGTGCGTTGGCCAGGCTCACTCACACCAAATTATACACATCGAGAGATTTATTACACGGCGACTGAATGGGCGACCCGTCAAATGAGTTTTTCAGCGTAATTACCGCGCGTCACAAAAATGTTTATATGGCCAAATTCGAATAGTAAAAAATGGGAAAACGAAATAAAATTAAGCGCACTCGCTCAGCCAGCGGACCATGTGGGCACAGGCATTATTATTATTATTATTCGGCTTTTATGGCCGCATGAAGTTTCAGTTTTTGATTACTCGGGGGGAGAGGAGATGGTGAGGAAGAGTGTCTGTGGGGTCTGCGCCCAGACCTTCTTCGTTTTCGTTCTCCGTCCGCAGGGCCCTGCCCTTGTTTGCAATGTTAATTGCACTTTGGCAACGTTAATCATTTATGAATGGTTTTCCCGGCAGACGAAAATAGTAGTAATAACGACGGCGGCCGAGGAAATAAAGCCACCTTAATGACTACAAAAGGTGAGGAGAGACAGACAGAAGTTAGATGGATTGCCGGCGAACAGAACATAGTGAGGTACGCGTAAATTGTTTATGCGTTAATTAAGATTTCTTTCTTTCATGTGGACGGGACTGACGAATGCGTAACGCTCCGCAGCGCCGGATTTTGGTAATTAAGGAACCGGGGCGCAGTGCTGAATCGATTGCTGATTAACTTAACCGGACAAAGGCCCTGGCAGATGGTGCCCAGGTATAGCCCAGATAGATGAACCAGATCCCCCAGATTCGTATCGCATTGGTGGGCCCATGCTGTCGTGATCCGCTCCCAGAAACTTTCCCATCCTGAGCTGATAATCCGCTTTTAATGAATTTAATTTATTGAAGACGGCTATTATAAGATGATTTATAAGAATAGTCGATGCCCGGGCATAAATTCAGATCTAAGAATTTCATGTCAACAATTTTTATGGCGATTCTCAGTCATTGACTGCTGCTTTTTATAGCCGCCTCCGGAATGAGGTGTGTGTGCGAGAATTCCCAGTAAGTATACTTTATTGGTGGAAAAATATCGTGAAGCAATTTATGTATGTCTTTATGAGTATTCATAGGAACGTCGTGTCACAATACCTAACTCCACGGAGTTGAATTACGGGGATCGTAGCTGTCAGCTGGGAGATCTGTTGAAATATTTCCCTGGAAGTGCAAGTTCCTGACTACTTGATGAGACTGTGTAAAATTTCTGAAACTTCCCATCTTTTTATTGGGAAAATTGGCTTAATTTATTAGTGAATAAATCATATTTTGCTTTTCATCACAGATAAGTTTCTATTCATTTAACTGCACGTATGGATATTATGTACATATAAGCTCAAAGAATAAATTCTATTATTTAAAGATCGATCGTTACATATTTTTAAAGGGATGCTAAAATCATATATTTCATGTCTGAAAGTATTATCTCGGGTGCTCGACTTTTTGTTTTCAAAGTGAGCAGACTGCTAGATGTTTCCGCTTAATTTCTGGATGATTGAATGGGTACACAAGTCCGGCCATAATTGAATGTGTATAATTCCAGCTAATCATCACCTATCTATCTGTGCTATTCTACATACAACTCGATATTCCAGTTGGATGGTCTGTCCCGGCTCCATTTCCCCCTGTGGTGGCAGGCGGCGGGTCGCTGGGGAAGAATGGGAAGAAACGTTAATCAAATCAAGTTCGTTCGGCGTCAACAATTACAACAACACGATCCGGAGAGCGATTCCGATTGCTATCGGATTAGCATCATCTTGTCACGATTCCCGGACGGCGGCTCAGTTCACTTAGCCCGGCTCCGGCTCCGGCTCCGCTCGAGTGCAAAGTCGCACTTCCAACTTGGATTCCGATGCGGAGTCGCAGCCAAAGCCAATTTCGTGTCAAATCTGGCCATGTGTCATTATTCGTGTGTGCTTGCGTTGGCTTTAATGGAACGTGTTTTTTTTGTAATCGTTAATCTGGCATTTGCACTTAATTAAAAACATTTTAGCTATTATTAACGGGGTTTGTTTCCATAAGGCATCGAGCAGCGCCGCTGGAATTTGTGTACGTATTTGCTTATGGTTGTGGGCTTGCGTGACTTTGCTCCCTCCAGGCTCTGTTTTCTGCTATCGATGTCCCTCCGCCCGCGTCTCGTGTATTTCCAGTTTGGAGTGTCCGTCCACATTGCGGCTGCAGTTCGCTTCGATTTTTATTTGAGTTGTTATTTCGAGAACTCGTTAATATCAATTTGCCTGAAATCGTTAATTGATTTTGCAATGGGTAAATATTACGCCATCCCCCATTCCACGGCCCCCATTCCCATTGATATTGATGTTTTCGCATCGCCTTAGCGAGTTTTTGATGGAATTTCTGTAAAAATATGCAAATATTTCTCGTTTCATTTACTTTGGGCCAATTAATTCGGCTTACTTAATTATTTACAACGCTGTGCGGTTAAAATTTTATAGTCTCTCCGTCGACTCGGCGGACTTTCCCGAATTCGGCGAAATTGCGCACGTCTCTGGATCAGTTGGGATCTCTTAAGTGCGTTAATGAAATCGCGTGACGCTCCATCAGCACTCCCCGAGATATTGGAGCTCGTCTAATGAATTTGGCCAACACTTGGCACCCCGAAAAGTAAGGCTAATAAATAACGCGGCATTAGCACACACGTCACACGCCGACGGGGAGTGAATGAATTCAAAGGCAAATATTTGCCTGCACCGCAAGAAACCCATTCGCAGCTGGATTTGGCTTATCTGGCCCATGGCCAGGGGGCACGTGAATTATTATCGACACTCCGTGGCTTCCCTGACGTGACTTGATGGGTGGAGCGGGTCTCGCCATGGCCCGCTGACCACATGCGAAGATGGGGTGGCGAGAATTCCGCGATAGGGAACCTTGTGACACGATCGCGGTCGATTTGTTCTCCGGAACGCCAGATACAGATACACTATCTCGCCAGCTCGAACTCTGTCCCCTCAGTCACGTATGACAGCTCGAATTCGCGGGATGAGTGGGTGGCGATCGCTTGACATGGGGTCCGAGGGTTCCCTATCTCATCAAGCTGTTATTAAGAACTCAATAAAAATAGCTTACTTTTCCAATTTTCCAGAGTATCATATATGTGATATCAATATCTTAGGTGTAGAAACGCCTATCAGTTTTAACTCATTCAATCGTGTTGTGTCGATTACAATGTAGCTCGAAGCTGCTGTTGCATTATTCCAGTAAACAACGCTTATACGTTAATTAACTTAGGCAAAGTCTCTGTTACTTAATATTCACTATAAAACCGAGTAGCTGTAGGTGTTTTTAAATTGATAATATATTTTATGGTGGCTAATTGCAATCAATACTTGTTTTCAATTGGCCAGGCAATTCATACACAACAGTTAAGGCACAGCCAGGCCATTGTTTCGCCCAACAGAGTCTTATAAGCGGCTCTACTCTGTAGGAAATAGAAAGGGCCCTCTATTGTTTCACCTTTTCTTCGGCAATATATTCCATTCCAAACTTATTACATCAAATTAAAACTGCGATTTTCTAAAGAATTAGCCCCTTTGTGTCCGCGCCAGTGTCTGTGTGTGGGGTCTGTATAATTAAATTATGAATGCTTTATGTGGCAAGTTTATTGTTTGCCTTTATCGCAGCGCCTCGCATAAAAAAGAGGCTTTGTTGGCAGTGTTCTTGAACGGATCCGACCGACCCTCTCTCCACGGCATTCAGATCAAACTCGTTTTGGGCAACAGCGAAAACACACAAATTTTAGACTTAATTTCGAAATGAATGAATTCAATCTATAAGCGTACGCACACACAACAATAAAGCTCTAATGAATGCCACTGAACAAGAAAATAAAAATATTTTTAGGAATTGCATTATCCCAAAAAGGAGAACTGAGAAAAAACCACAGACAATATAATTTAATCATAAAAATGATACGTTGAACCGAGGCCAGTCCGGACTCGCGAGTAGCCAATGAAACGAGTACATAAATAATTTATTAAATTACAAAAACGTTTTCTGAATTACTCGCCCGGCCCAGGCGCAGTCGGATTTCGGCCATAATGCCTTAAATTATGGCCTCATTGTTCGCCTCCAGTTATGCAGAGCCATGATTACACTCACACAGCTCTGGAGGTACGACGGAGCTAATGTATGAATTTTTATTTGAATGGACAGGCGATAATCGGCGCAAAGCTTGCGTCGCATTTCGCTCGGCAATCTAATTTATGGCATTTTTCTAACGACTAATTGCAATTTCCGCCCAGCCTCAGAACCCCAGTTCCTCGGAAGGGAGCCAGGGCAATCACATTACGCATGCCGAGCGTAAGTAAATCTATATATAATGCAAATTCCCAAGAACCAAAACGGCGTAAAAATATCAAGAGTCCGGGCAACCTTTTCCCGAGTGGATGACTTGACTGACTTGGGCCTTTTGTTATGCTAATTCGGCTGGCAAACGTTTGTTTTAATTAAGTTTTCCAGTTGTCGCCGGCGTGCCCAGGCATACAAAGAAATCCACTCAGGCGGAGACTCCGACTCAGACTCAGACTCGGAGTCGGGCTCGCACTAGGATTCCAAGTCCCTTGGCTGCGCTTCGATTTGAATTTCAAAAATGAGTTTTCGTCATTTATTTCAGTATTGTTTTGGCCTGCTTCGGTTGCCTTCTGGCCTAATCATTATGCGCGCGCCAGTTTCACATTGTGGGCCAATGGGCCCCGTCCGCAGCGAAGCCCCAGAGCGGCCCAAAGTCAGTGGGTTTTAATGTATGCATAATCATAATCATTAATAAAAACCATTTAATGTGGTCTGCTG
This sequence comes from Drosophila nikananu, assembly GCA_008042635.1. Classification (NCBI taxonomy): domain Eukaryota; kingdom Metazoa; phylum Arthropoda; class Insecta; order Diptera; family Drosophilidae; genus Drosophila; species Drosophila nikananu. The sequence goes on from VNJV01010540.1 coordinate 27,365, forward strand.
TGAAGTCGGGACCCTTTCGGCCAGCTCACTTTGAGCCGGCCATAATGACTCAGTAATGGAGTTGACTGCGGGGATGGAGTTGGGCCATGTTTTTACTTTTGGGGTGTCAGTGATTTTTAATGGTCTTCGGAACTTAAGAAATTCGTATTAATTTGTGTTTTCATATGGATGGAAATATTAATTATGAGCCCGTTCCTGTTTTAACTTATTATATTTCGACTCGAGAGGTATGCAAATTAATTAAATCCCATTAAACAACGCAATGATCTCATAACTAAGAAATCGTATTCATCAAAAATGTGTGTATATAGTATATGGCTTTATGTCTAAGCAATCTCTTTGTGTTGAATAAATCTTTTGTATTCTTATTTGAAAGTATTTTAAAATACTCCCACAAGAACTGTTTTTTGCCAACTTTCTTCTTATTTATCTTACAAACATTTGCATAATTTAAAGACTTGGAAATCAATCGAATCGTAAATTACTAATTTATTGATCGCTTCAAGAAGGCAAAACGTGTATTCTACTCAATTGAGCATTGCTTTATCAAAACGAAAATTGTTAGTATAAAAAGTAAGGATCAAAATCAAAAGCACTTTCGTCGTAATGCTGTAATTGGTATAATAAAAACCTAGGTCCAATCAAATTACTTACGAGAGTGATTAATTTAGATATATTAAATTAGGTATTTGTATATTACACACCAAGATTATGTAAATATATATTAAGGTTGGTCAGTTAGCCTCGTGGTATAGCAAATTGTGCACTTCCAAAGGAAAATGCTCCACTTGTTTATTATCATCTGTTTTTTAGGCATTTCGCATTACAGCCAAATTCCCATGGTGTTAAGTGGTTTCTCGCTCCCGTTTGGGTTCGAGGTTGAAAAGGGCCGCCCGACCACCTGACTTCCCGGGGACTTGAGATATAGCATTCCTGGAACGGGGCTCCGCTCGTTGGTCAGCGTTGGTCAGCGTTTGTTCTTGCTCTTTAATTGATTTGCCACCCAATGAGCGGCTCGCAATTAACCCACGGCGGCCCCAACGGCCACTTCAAAGGTCCACCGTCCGCTGGGTGATTAAGCACAAAGACAGGTTCCCGCCACCCGAGCTACCCCGCTCGCTATTTTCCGATTTGGGTACGGACCGAGGGGGGCCTGGGGACTGATATCGATAGCCAGTGGGGCGATTGCAGTCACGATCATCATGATCGGCATGATCGGCGGCGACTGGGCTGCAGGCGACTTTGTTGCAGTCGCCGCAGATTGAGATCTCGTTTTATGAGCGATTATATATATTCCTGGCTAATTAAAGGCAATGGAGAAATATTGAGTCCATAAATTAAGCGAGGCATTCCCTGGCCGATAAGGGTGCCGTATGGGTGCCCCGGCCCTGCCCTGCCCACATGGGGCGACGCCACAATCTGATCATAAATCTAGGCATTACCAGGCCAGGCCTCTGCGACCAGCTAGCGAAAAGTGAGGCAGAAAGGCCCGAATCTATCTGACGTGGGACAAGCAAATACAATTAAGTCGGGCCCGTCAGCTCGTAAATCTGATACACCCCCAACCGGCCACGCCCCCGTTTTCAGCCTCCCGTTCGTCTAACGCAGTTTTCAAAATCGAACCGGCCGCCTGTCGAAATTATCAAATGAAAAGTATCTTAATTAATTACTGATTGCAGGCGGAGAAATAATAAAAATAAATAAAAGGTAACAAAAATCAAGATTGGAACAGCGAAATTGAGGGCTCGACAGGTGGAATACCGTGTTGCAACACAAAAAAGTTATCTTCAAGTTGTGATTACTAAACACAGTTCTTAGGGGACACATACAATGATATACAGAATTAGATCTTAAGGGATTCTAGTTTGATTCCAAATTATTTACAAGCTTAGTTCTCAGTTATTTTAATGTTGTTCTTCGTAGTGACGCAGGGACTTTAATATATATCCTCAGAAAATATGGCACTCTATCTAGTGAACTTATCAGCCATAAAGGAAAAGACCCAAGCAAAGTTCAAATCAGCAGCTGTGATAAGTTTTTATTTGCCAGCTTATGGCTTTAGTGGAGTGCCATAACACCCTCAAAATATCCCGCCAAGGGTATGGGAGCGAGCACTATCTCGACCTGCTGACGCAGTCGTCTAGGTGAATGGCGACTCAGTCGAGTGGTTCGTAATATCGGTCAAAAGCCGCAATTGCGCTTAAGTGTGATTAAGCAGAGGAGAGCCGCCTCACTTCCGCGCCCCGGCTCATTTATTGTTGTGCCTAGTAAGAGCGAGTATTTCCAGTCGCTTATCGCCGCTTTTCGTGTTCCTTTTCACGTTTTGTGGGCTTTTTAACTCATTTATTTTACTTAGCAGCGACAGCATTTCGGCTTCGATTTGGTGGCGTTCGTTTGGGGCATTTCAATTTCAAGTGGATTGTTTAGGGATTTATGGCGCTGATAACTGGTCAAGTGTTGCCGCCCCAAACCGCTCACCGCTCACCTGCCACTGTCCCTGTCCCCATCCCCGTCCCCTCCCGCTTCTTAAGTGGTAACTGGAACCCTAACTTAACTTTAATTTCAGCTGGGACTGGGGCACGTCACGGCTGGGATTGATTGGACGGCGTGGGTAGGAACAACAGTTGGCTCCCAGAGGCGGGGCGATCTGTGATACAATGTAGCACTGCCCCACGGCCTTACTATAGAAGCTGGATTCCCACACATTTTCAAGAAACAAACTCAATAAAGTCTTTCAAATGGTTCTACCATAAAAAGCTAATTTTGTTGATGCTGAAAAGAAGCGCCTGAGGAGCTTAAGATTTGCGTCTGTTGAGACCTTATCTCAAAGGTTAAGAAAGATGGGGAAGCCTTTATTTTCTACAAAGAGATTCAAAGATATTCTTATAGTACATTTTAATTCGGAATTGAATAAAGCAGAGAGTTGCTTTTAGATGAAACTTATTTATTAAGTAGTTATGCAGTTAGCATACATGTATTTATTAGGGGAACTCTTAATTCAGCTTAGAGGGAAATACCCATCGATTCAAGAATTTTTCTAAATATATTTGGCTAAGCTGCTTTCAACGGTTTGTGGACCGCAATCAGAGACTCAGAATGACTGCCTAAAATTGTGTTGGGCTTTTCTATACTTTTTTTTGGCGAGAACACTTAATCTGGAGTGCTGCTCGACTTGAAGTGCTCCACTTTGGGCACTTCTCCGGGGAACTGCCCAACAACCGCCCGATCCCGATCCCGATTCGGGTTTGGAAGCCTACAGAGTCCAAACAGGGACTGGGACTGCGCCCCCAATAAAATGATTCGGGAGAAGTTTTGACACTCCGCAGTCTCATGGCCATAATCGTAATGTTTACTGCCCAACAGATGCCAGTTGGACCTGATTACCCGCCGGCAGCCGTAAATTGCGGGGAACGAGCTCATGGCCGCCAAAGAACCGCCTGGATCGGATCGGCCTGGAACCACATCCCCGGCGATTACGCATCGCGTTCGCGGCGAGGAAATCTATAAATGCTTTCAGTCTGTCATATTTTGCGCCATGACTGATGATTGTACCAGACACTTGAGCGTTTATAATTGTTGGTGTTTTGTGTGGCTCGGTTGGTTTCTGTTTTTGTTTCTGTTTCTGTACCACTCGAACACTTTTGTCAATATCATTTAGTGGGCATCGTAAAGATTGCAAAAGCCCACTTCAGACGTGGAGAGCCATTGTGGCCTCATCTTGAGGCTTTTCGTCGTTTTTTTCTTATACTTCTTTTTATTGTTTTTAAGGCTCGCTATTTTTTTCCTTTAGCTGCCAGTCAAGTAGTCAATTTGTTTTGTGTTGAGTGTTTTATTAATTAAAGTGCTTAGCCTACTATGGCAGTGTCTGTGGCTGGGGGCTGTAGTTGGGTGCCTTCCATAAATCATGATTCCCGTCGCCGGCTGCTAATTAAAAAATAAAACAAGCAAGTAAGTTCGGCGCGACATTTAAGCCCTTTTAATGAAAATTAATGCGGCTTAGTTTGGGGCTAGGACGGGGGCCGGGGACGGGGCCTCCGAGCCCCCGTACCGCCGCCCCCGGTCTTGAAGGTCGCCGGTCCATAAATAAAACTTTTCTGGACCGGCGGCAACTTCGGCTTGGGTCACGGAACAGCGGCCCAATGATTTATGCAGGAGCACAGCTCAGCTCCCAGCGGACCCACTGTCCACTTGAGCTATTTGCATTAAAATTTCAGGCGAACTGCGCCGCCCTGCCGGCGCTTATCGGGCAGCTTTATACTTTTCACTTTTATGACACATTTTCCCAAGGGGCTGATAAGGGGTTTATAGTTGGGGGTGGGATATTCGGCAATGTTTATTTAAAGTCATAAACCGAGAGCCCGACTGCAAGCCTTTAAATATTTTAATTACTTTTAATTTATGGCGCAGGTTCCCCCCGTCGCTCGAGTGACTCAGCGGCACTCCACTCCGCTCACCTTGGCCCGGTCTCCGTACTACGGACCGTGTTTTCCCAGCTCAGCTTAGCTCTGCTCGGTACTTTTCCCTTGCTTCCTGACCGGACCAGAAAGCCATTAAGGCACCCGGCTGGAAATTGGCATCGAATCTCCTGGAAGTCCTACTTCTGTTGCTGCCGGCTCCTTTTAATTTTATTTTTTAATCAATAGTTTGTCGGTCGAGGCGAACATGAATATTTATTAGGCCTGCTCGCCGGCTTTTTCGGGGCGTTTTCATTTTTATAAATCAAACGAATTGCAATTTATGAGATGCGCTAGAAATCGCTGGGGAATCGCCCTGCCCGCCGCCTTTTCGCTCCTTTCGATCCAGTTTACCTCGGTTCGGTCCGGTCGAGGCCAGGAAATGCTTGTTAGCAGGTAAAATTGAATGTCAAATGGAATTACACGGCAGGCAGTTGAAGGCAAGCCGAAGGAATTGCATGGGGTAAATACCTTCTTCCCTCGTCATCTGTGCGACGCGAGTTGAACGGCCATCGAATATGATGAGGCTACAAAGGAAAGTATTTAACGACAGCTGTTAAATGGGATTGGATCAGCTTAAGTGTGGACCAAGAGCGCGGATCCCTTTTTTGTGGATTATCTAGGGAATTGGCCAAATGCCTGTCTAAGTTTCTTTAAAATATTGTGATTAAATAGAACTGGATCATAATTAATACGTTACCAAGTAGTATACATATAATATGTATATTATTAGGTAGGTATTAGTGGTGAGGCCCCTTTCTGGAGCCTCCAATTAGAGCTGGGCTTCTTTTTGATCATAATATGTATATAATACTTAATACTTTTATATTATTGATTATACCTTGAAAAATAACCTCTAGTTCGTAAGTCTAATGTATATTTAGGTACTAATAACAAATTGGTTGTCATTTATTTGAGCAGACAAAATGGCTTGCTGACGGGCAAACCGTGGATATATATCACATTTTTCCCCTTTTCAATCGATTTGCCAGAATGTGAAATAAACGCTTTATCTCACTCAGAAACTTGGCTCATGTGTTTGAAATATTTCAAAAGTGTACAATATGAGCTCTTTGACTGAAGGTTCTCGGGAATGCCTTATGTTCTTGAGTACTATGCATCTAAAAATAAACTTAAAAGAAACAAAACCAAGTTCAATAATTTGTAAAGCTCTTTTTAATGGCTTTTGCCGCGTGACCCACCGCTCATTAGGGAGATGAGATGGGCCAGCTTTGCCCTGGTTCGCTCAAGGGTCGCAAACAAAGTCGAGTCGGTTTAAGGTTTCGTTAAATGCAAAACAGTGTGACACATGCGGGCTGGCAGGGTTTCCAGTTCCCAGAAGTCGGCTTGTCGGGCTGCGGGGTGATGGCAAACAATGTGACCGCATTTTAGTCACAGTCACACTCGGGAAGACAGACGTTACATTTAATTCACAGATTTCCGTGCCGAGCCGCGTGCTTCCACGTGAAGTGCAAGATGAGATGAGACCCGGACCCGACCCAGGGAGCGGAGCGGAGCAGGGGCGGGCGGAAGACTCCTTCGTAGTTGGATGCTTGGATGCTGAATGTCGGTTGTTGGTTGTGTGCACTGCACCGGGCATAATTGAGTTTGTTTCAAATGCTTTTTACGAAGCACGACCATCCACCAGCAACAAAGGCAAATACACACTGGGAGAAATATCAATGTGTCATAGTTGAATCTTAAAAGTAAATGATCGTTGATTCTAGACTCTTACATAATCCTATCGGAATATGTGGTGAACGAATTCTGTTTGGAATTCGGTGTGGAACAGGGATGACCTTCGGAATGCATCCCCAATTCAACAAGTGGTAACCCATAGATTCAGGTGCCCCACTTGTATGTTGCTTCGTTTCAACTTACATAGTATAATTATACTTACTTTGTAAGCTGTGCTTACTTTTCTTTTTAATTTGCTTTTAAAGGGATTTACCAACAGGAATTAATTGAGGTTTCTAGGAATTATTTTCTACTTACTTATCATGCGGAATTTGCTTTTGAGTCTGAAGTGACTTACATGTCACTTTATCAGCGCAGGTAAATTTCCCATTATTTGATTCATTTAAATTAAATTATCTAGATTGTTTAAATTAAAGTACGTAACTAGTGAGACAGCGTAAAAAGGTTTTCCCCCTGAAACATTTACTGCTGCTGTCCCTACTACATCCCTACTTAAATATCTGAAAAACGCCTGATAAATGAAGTAACTTCGCATTGATGTGGCTGTGACAAATGGGATCACTACAATTTAAGTGAGTAAGTACTTAGGAAAAGCTTTCCATATACTTTTCCTCCTGTGCACTTATTGCTGCTGCCGTGTGTTGTTGATGTTGCTGCTGGCATCTCTGGTCTTGTGGGTCGCTCGGTTGCCGTTGCCGCTTGTTGGCTCTGCTCTTGGCACTTTTCGACATCGGCAACGTTGTCGTTGTCGTTGTTGCCAGTCGCTGGTTGGCATCGGCAACGGAATCTTAATGAATTTTACGAATTTAACATGCTGTGCACTTCAAAAGGAACACACACACGCACACATCCGCTCTCTCAGGGTTGGAAGTCGGGCAGGGGCAGTGGGGAGGCAGACACGCATGTCGCCGATAAGTGTGTTTGTCGTGCCATATATAAAATTATTACTTTCGACATGCAACTGCAGCAACAACAACGACAGCCAGCCAAGTCGTGGGCCTCTATTTTCCAACTCACATCGCACATCGCACACCGCACAGCATCTCGCATTTCTGGGCAGGAAGAGGAGCTTTGCATCCAACGTCTGAATGACAAATCTTGGGATCATTTTCAGGGGCCACACAGATAAGAGATGCTGCGGCTGTCGCTGCTCAGCAAAGCGTTGAATAGTTTGCACACAGAAAAGTTTTTAAATTGTATTAATGATAGTGGAGCTAAAAACTCAATTACAAATTTCTGGGAAGCTGCTTTTTAAGATCCCGGGAATTGTACAAAAAAAGGGCAGCTCTTGAAATTTATAAAATTCTCCGTATATTCCATATTATTGTTTTTCCGCAGAATTTAATCTGAACAAATAGTTAGCAGAAACTCAATAAAGAATTGAATTCATTACCTTCTTGAAATTATTTACCGACAATCAACGAAATAGCTCAATCAGTTCGGCAATACTTCTGTTCTTCGTTTTTAGAGCCCATGTCCAAGGCCGAATGCCAAATCACCCCGCAGATGATTGAAATAGAAAGGTCTGGCAAACGTTCGCCTAAAATATTGCTCAATATGCATTTGACATTTGATTGATTCTAATTGAAGGCAGCAACTGAAGGCGGCCGAAGACCTTGTCAATTTGCGCTATCGAAATGCCTTTTTACGGCGCACAAAGTCCCAGAAATGGAAAGAAACCCACTCTGATTTCGGGTGTTTTCGGAGTGATGATTTCAGAGGTGCTGACACAATTCCACTCTGTGACTAATGCCGCCACCTTGCCTTGGTCAGCTGGACTCTTCACTTGAAATTCTGGACACTTGGGCCGAGTGTTTTGGGCAGTCAGCTCGGTTTTGGACAGCCGAGCTTATCAATCATGCGATATACACTGCGGGCATAACAATCGCATTAGTCGGTGGCATTTCAGAAGCCGAGGGAAAAGCAACCAGACCGACCTTAGGCCGCAGGAAATACAACGCCGCATTACTAATAAAATAAACAGCAAATAAAGTTAATAGCATTAAAGAAAACCCGCTAATGAGCAAAGCCAATTAACGCTTGAATACAAATTTCAAAATCAACACACAAACACAAATACCAGTGCGGAAAAAATTAAAACTTTTGCCGGACACATATACTGGTGTATAACGTATATCGGAGAAGTCCACTTCCAAAGACCCCAGACGTTTTCAACCCAGAGTCCGAGTTTTCTTTATTCATATCCGACAGCAAATATTTATGCCGCTTACGTTAAATAGTATTATGAATGTCAATACTCTTTGCGAAGGCCCAGCGACTATGCCAAAATCGCATACAAGAAAAGAAAGACTTCTGGGTCAACACGAAAAGTTTACGGAGGAAATTGAACTCTTGAATACGCTTTACTGACATCACCTGAAGTTTAATTATAAAATTAGATTTTAAATCGAAATATAGTCAATAACGATTGGTTTTTAAAATAAAACTTGAAATGAATAAGCATTTCCACTTAAAAATTAGAATAATTTAGGTTAACGATGTTCCTAAATAAAATACATTTCAGGATTTAAAATGTGTCTTGCTTAAAACCCTATTTCAGTTAATTTTCAGAAAGAGTATTTTAAACTTTCATCCGCAAGCCATTTCAATGCCTTTTGCTGTTTTGAATGTTTGCAAATTGTTTGGGCATGACGAAGGTAATTACGGGGGAAAACTAATGTAACGAACTCGCCTGAACTGGAATCATTATTTTTTTCCCGCTGTGTTTCATTAATTTTCAGACTTGTGCGACATTTCCAAGGGAGGGAAGGGATTTGGGGGGAAATCGGCGAAGAGGTGGAATCTCTCTTAACGGCCATAATTCGTCGCGCTTGCATTTGTGCCGGGGCTTTTATTGTTTTCATTAATATTTACTTTTAATGTGCGCTAAATGAAATTAACAACTGCTGCACTTTGTTGATAATTTTTATTAGCCTACGCGGCACAAAGACCTTCTTAATTATATGCTGAAAATGTTTTATAATTGAGCAGCGAATATAAAATAAATACGAAACAGAGACCGAAGCAGAAGTCAAGACTGAAAAAATCGCAAAACCGATGAAAAAGCAAATTATATAAATTTACGCTGAGCATAAATTTTCTGCAACGTCGCTTAATATGATTTTTGTTTCGTATATTTTCTGCTAATTGCTCGGCGCTTTGTTTTTTCCCCCGCTTCTTGATAATCATAAAATATTTAATTATAAATCATTTGCGTTCGATTTTTGCCTTGCCGCAGCTTTGGAAGGTCTCGCACGCATGGCGAAGGTGAAACCCCGTTCCGAACCCGAATCGGAACCCGACCCAAACTCGAACTCGAATCGAAAGCTTACATTTCATTAAAAGCTGGCTTAAGCGCATTTAAATGTAAAATTATACAATTTTTGCTTTACGATATGTATGCATATATGCAAATAATTTGAAAGTATTTTGTAAATCCACCTGACCAAAGCTTAATTCGAGTGTGGAGGGGACTGCAGTGCTATCGAGTAGTGCTATTCAAATGCGTTTTATTTAATTCTCATGGACAGGCAATTTGAGCAATTTCATTTATCGCAAATCGGATTCAACATGTCATTGAGATGTTAATTGATTGAAGACATTCGAAACCTTTTACTGGCGAATTTAGTTTTGTATTTGCATCGACAAATATGCTTGCCACTTCAGTTCATACAAAATGGTTCGTCCGAACGATGAATTTCGCTGAAACACACTGTTTGCGAAGCACTCGGCTTTGGTTTGATTTTAATCGCTTTCTGTTCTTTCCAGTGAATTTCATAAATATTTCAACTGAAACACTAAACTATTTATTTTCCGGTCATGTGCAAACAGATTTCCACCGCGTGTTCAATTGGAAAATATGTGCAGTGGCTCACAGCTCATTTCAACCAGACGCAATCTAAAATTTTAAAAGCCTATAAAATGTGAACCAAAGGTGTTACAAACAAAATTTAAACGCACGATACTTCGTTAATGTTCTAACATAATATTTTGTTAATTCACGTATTTTTAATTAATTTGGTTATATATTTTTTAAATTTATAACGAAAGGGGTACGAAAATACGGACCACAGCTTATTTCAACCAAGTACTTTGCAGTTGTTCAAAGTCCAAGTAGCGGTCCTTTGGTCAATATATGTATGTACATCTTTGGAGTTGGTTTAAGCTTATTCTTGTTTAATTTTCTTCGAGTTTAGTGCGCCAAAAATTTATTTAGCAAAATGGGACCACGCACAATAATTGAAAAACGAGAACTCGCTTTTAAACATTTTTAGGATGGTACTAAGGATTGGACTAAGGAATTCCACTGTCCAGAGCATAAAATACTACTTTGTCCGTGAGAATAGGATGCACGACAAGGGGAGAACGACGGCTAATAAAATTTTAAATCTAACAGACGAGCGCTATATCGTCCGGAAAATTCGGGAATATCCCAAATTATCAGCACCGAAAATTGCCAATACGGCAGAGGACGATTTGGGAAAGTCTCGCCATCCGAAAACAATTCGGCGTGAGCTCCAAGAGCATGACTTCAATAGAAGAATAGCTCGAAAGAAGCCATTCATTAGCTCGAAAAACATAAAGAGCCTCAAAGCTTTCCCTGAAAAGCATTCGGAAAAGGATTTTTCCATCAGGAATACAAATAGATTTTTGGATGAGTCCAAATTCAATATTTTTAGGTCTGCCGGTTCATCCTACGTGTAGAAAAAGCCGAATACCGAGTTGCAGACTAAAAACTTTAAAGCTACAGCTAAGCGTTGTGGTATGGGGCCTGTATGTCAGCAACAGGTGTAGAAAATCCCAAGTTTATTAAAACTACGATAGACAAAACTCAATACCTGAAGATTTTGAAGAAAATTTGTTCCAAAGCTCAGAGAAAATGGGCATTCGGAAAGATTTCAGCTTCTACCAGGACAATGATCCAAAACACAAGACAGACATTGACAATCCTGGCTTTACTGGAGTTTCCCGAATTTCATGCACCCTCCAGCACAATATAAAATTTGTGGGAAATTTTTGACATAAACATACAACAACGGAAAATATGAACGGACCTAAAATATGTCGAGGTGTGGACAAAAATAAGACCCGAAGTAACCCAAAAGATGGTCGATTCCAAGCCAAAAAGGCTTTAAATGGTAGTCGACAATAAGGGTGGTCATACCAAGTACTAAAAAACCTTTTGTAGTCTTTGAAGTTGGTACCTGGTTAAAATAAGCTGTGACCTTATTTATCGGTGTTTTTCGTTATAAATTAAAAAAAAATATATTTACAAAAATTAATTTATAGTTCTTGAATTAAAGAATTTATATTTTAGAACATTAACGAAGTATAGTGCGTTTAAATTTGTTTGATCCTTTGGTTCACAGTTTATAGGCTTTCAAAGTTTTAGATTGGGTCTGGTTGAAATACGCTGTGAGCCACTGAATATGTTGTGCAGTTTGATAATGATTATAATGACTTTTTGCTATTGAAATATTTCAACAATATTTCAAAGTCCTTTGTTTGGGTTATAGTAAAGTTTTAAAAGATACCTTTTACGGTAAACAATATATTTCTAATTGTCTGAAATGTGGTTGAAAAACTTTCCAAATTTTAAAAAATTAATCAAATTAACATTCTTTTGCCGGGCTCGGGGCAACCCTCTTACATGTTTGCCAATTTCAGTCAACGAATGTCTGCAGATATTCTACATCCGCCAGAACCATTGCGTGCGCTTTTGGCCATT
>VNJV01010549.1:0-10965 GCA_008042635.1 Drosophila nikananu
TTCTAAGGCCAATTTATTAATTTTTTATTGCGCTTATTAAGTGCGCTTGGGCAGTATGTAGGCCAGACCACCGTTGTCATTTAATCACAATTATTTCGCTCCACTTCAATTAAATATCTGCAATCCTAATTGCACGAAGAACGAAGAGCGAGGCCACAACATTCTCCTGACCAAGAATGGCCTGGCAAACAGCAACTGGACATGGACATCAGGTGTGTTTATAGTTGACAACCATATAAGCCTTGTTAGCAGAGCGGCAAACGCTTATTCGATTAGCGGGATTTACGGACGCTGCACTGAGAAAAAATATGTTAGAAGCTGAAAGTAATATAATTCTTATCAACAATTATACCTGTAAATGTAGGAGTAAGTAATTAATTAGAGGTTTTTTTTTATTTCAATTATGGGAAATGATGCTATTTTTAATCTTAAAATATTAATAATGAACATTTGTATTTTTAGTTTTCTAAAAAAGCTAAATTATCTAGGCTTCGAATACAAAAGTATTCTAGAATATTTGATTTACTCTCTAGATTGTAATCTAATTAAATCGCACGTACTGCAGTTTTCAAAAAGTGTTTGCTCTATAGTTTCCATTTTTCTTATTTCAATAATAATATCATAATACCCAACTACAAGTCTTAATACATTATAATTTCCTTGTGTATAATATACTATGTTGGTAGCTTCTTGGCGACGACACTGGTAATCAAGATCGACAAGTCATTTTTCCTGCTAAACTCGTTCAGGTCGCCACCGTCTGGCAGCCAGCTTTGTCCGTTGGCCGCAATTGTTTCTAGCAGGGATCTCTCGGCTTTTCTTGCAATTATTTTCCGATTTTCTCCTCTCGGCTCGAAGGCTGCGTGACAGGTCCGCGGTTCAGAAACTGGAGCACCGATGCGCAGTTGGCTTCATCTCCAGCTTCGGCTCGCAACTTGTTTGCTGCTTCCAGCTTTGAAGGTGGGTCAGAGCCATAACTCCTCGACGGGATTGGATCTACGGCTTAAATGAGGAGCTTCAGTACCCCGAGACACGTCTGTTCTGCGATGGATGCGGCTATAATCGTGCGTTGAGCCATTTCCAATCGACAATCACCGGTGTACCGCTATCGAACAATCTCTTTATCGGGAATGCTAGAATGTGCTAATGAAGCATTCTATTCTGCAAGATCTACTCGATGGAGAACTGCTTCACTTGTGGTATCTTAGACCCGAGGGAAATAAAGGGGAAACTGTGTGGGGGAATGTGCAGTAATTAATTAGCCCACCAGAGGCCTAGGCTTCCTTTGGAATAGTACCTGATTTCCAAACATATCAGACCCTCAATTAGCAATTAAATTTCCTTTTCTTTTTTCCCTAAAGGCAGACTCCCGCTGAGGGGTCTATCCCAAAAATAGAAACAATTACGATTACAATAATCCACAGTTGGCAGAAGCTCTAGCCCTTAATTTAAGCCTCGGCCTTAACGGTCAGCTGGCAATGCGCACCTCGCAATTATGAATGGCAATAAAGAAAATCTATTTAGCTTCCGAGAAGCGCAGCTTTCCCCGCGCCAACGCGATAAATGACAAGAAAACAATTATCTCGAGAAGCGGCGGACAGAATTATGATCTTATCTTTGGTCAGGAACGGCACTGGGCACTGGGCCACAAAGAGCACAGTTAGCCGGCAATCAGATGGTGTCAATGTGGTGCTCTTTCTTCCCCTGAAAAGTTGAGCTTGAAGGCGGAAAAGTGACCCACAAAGCACGCGCCATTTGAACCCAGCTGACCGCGATGAATGAAAGCCATTTAGCACCCACAACGGTGTTGAGAGATGGCCAATTAAAAGGCAACTTTTCCAACAGGGCCATAAAACATTTCGGCCCAGAAGAGGAGAATTTTCATGTTCAGAATTTTCGGGGCCACACTGCACTGAGGTTTCGATCCGATCCGGCCTGTAGCCAGGCGGTATGCAAATGCTTATGCAAAATACACATACTTATGGGAATTTATGGCGCAGAGTTCATGAGCAGCGCCGGCGTCACGCTCTTTTGGGCAATTTCTTCGCCGGATTTCATTAACTACTGACTCTACCTCCTCCTGGTGGCGGCCACGGGGGCATTGCTCGCTCAAGTGTCCATAATGCCGCCTGCCCAAAAGATTTTCATGCCTAAACACAATTTGGCACGAGTCAAATATGGCTATTATGCCATGAGTTTCGAGTATTTCCGACTGATGCAACGAACCAAAAGCTGAAATTATTGGCTTGAAAATACATTGATTGCCCTAGATCACACATTAAATAGCTATAAAAATGAAATTTTACTTAAGTTGTAATATTTCTTAATGGAAAAATATTAATTTAATCATTTAAATGGCCGAACTGTATTTCTAAAAAAAATCCGAGTAAAAAGATAAGCAAATTAGTAAATAAATCTTTTCAAAATTTAAAGAAATGTGTATATAAATGTGTGTCTTTGTGGTAAGATCAAATTAAATGTGATCATATAAATGACCCAACTCGAAAAAAAAACATAAATCATACAAATATAGACAACAAAAGAAAGAGTTTGAATATGTAAATAAATCTTTTATAAGTTAAACAAACAATTGCAAAAAAATTTAACATATATTAAATAATTCGTATTGAAATACAGGAAAAGACCGATAATATGTGAAAATATGAAATGCCGCTTTCGTGCAAGAAATCAATTTATAAATCCCATAAAACATTAACAATTATTAAATTTTTATAGGTGTTAAAGGAAGAAATTTCATGGATTTAAAAGCTATGGAAAACATACATTTTGAACTTAAAGACTGCGGATGAAAACCTTGTCCAACGTGACAAAACAAACTAGGAAATCAACTTGAAACAAAACCCTATTTATATAACAGCAAAACATCAGACATCTTTATCTACTCACTGAGGTCCTAAAATCGTCACCTCGCCGGGTCAGTGGTCGTGATCTTGGTCAAGTCACGTAGCTGTTGGGTCGTAAAGCCCGGCTGTCCGTCTAAGAGCTTCTGCAAATTTCTTACAATGGCCATAAAAGCCGAGAAATTAATTTCTTTTTAACCACCCGCTGCTGCTACCTAACCGAAACTCCACGCCGGCGCGAAAAGTGAATCGTTATTGTCAGACGGATGGATAATGGAGGGGCGGGAGATGCCGTAATGAGTAGCACAATGTGACAATTGTCGTGTTTTTTTTCGAGTCTCATTTCGGATTCGGGTTCGTGACGCAACTGCCAAGGCAGCCAGCTAATGAATGAATGGGGCTTCATGAAGCTCACTAGGGCAGAGGGAAAATGGAGTAGAGGAGCCTCTTCAGCAGCCATCTCTCTGGGGCCGGGGGATTCTACAAAGAAAGTCTCGCGAAGCGATTATGTTTGGGCTCAGGCTCAGAGCCAGGGAAAGTCATGAAACTTTAATTGCGCAATGTTTTTTATTATTATAATTTTTTTTTGTTTTTGAGTAAATGATTTGAATAATTTGCAGAACTTGTCCACTCTAGTACACTGGGGAAAATGTTCTAAATCAAAGAGATAGAATAAAGTGGCTTAGATTTGAGAAAAATATTATGAGCATATTTTTGTGAGATAACTAATAAAATATATATAAATTCTACATTAAGGGACAAAATTTCAATGTGTCCGCAAGAGCTTGTCCGGGAATAGAAATATGCTGATATCTTGGGCACCTTTTTATTAGATACATATGTATTTACCACTCAGTGTTGGAGCTTCTAAAGATAATTTAAAACACAAACTATACGCACTTCAAAGGCTGGTAAAAATTTTTGAAACAAACTGGGCTAAAAATGTAAATGTTTTCAAAGAAATATTCCCGTTGAAACCTACATTTTTTCTCAGTGCGTGCGCATGTCAGATACGCAATGCTGGGCACAAGACGAGCGCGAAGGAATCAAGCGTATCTCTCAGAGCGCACCTAGGCTACCCATCTCCACTGGCACCGGCACCGACACCGGCACCCAACCCGACTTTGGCTCAACCCTCTGGCTGTATCTGTATCTTCAAGCTTGCCTGAGCAAAAAATACGACTAATTTCTGAAATAGTTGCCGCTGCAGATGCGAGCGAACCTTAAAACAGAGACTATAGCAAAGGCAGCCTGGTAAATTGAATGGAGAAAGTGATGATCACGGTAGTATGATGTTACAGCGATATATTTGTTAAATAAATCACATCAACACTGACTGGGTGCAGTTAACGGTTTAGCAGTCAAACGAAAATTCTCTGTTAAAAGTAAAAGCCAGCTGCAGGGGACAAAAGAAAATTCTAGAAATTTAAATAAACCGTTGAAAGGGAAAATGGAAATGTATGTATGCTCTTTACGTTCTTCGCAGCGTTCGAAGTTCGGGTTCTGTTTTATCTCTTTAATTTAACTGTATTTAACATCAAATACGAGCCATAAAAACGAAACAAGACACACATGGGCATGGGCAGGTCGAGAGACGACCTCCAGGCCCTAAAAGTAAGAGTTTTCTGGACACACAATAAACATCAATTAGGCTTGTTTTGCATTTCATTTTCCCCTTTGGTTTCACGTGGACCAATTTTAATTACTCGTCTTACTGTTAGCTCATGAATAAGCACGAAAAACGTTGACAAAAAGCACTCGAAAAACAGAAACACGGCCTGCCCGCCGATCAGAGGCCATCAAAATTGAAATCTAAAATGGAAATCGCTCAAAGTCTCGGATTCGGCTTTGGATTCCAGTGGAAAGTTGGATTTTTACGGCGGCTCGCTTAAGAGTTTTTATTAGAGAAATGGAAACGGAGTTTTTTCTTAATTAAAATCATCTTGAATTACGAGCACAAAAGCAATGATGTACAATTTTAATTTATTTTTCATGATCAGGCGTGGATCATAAAAAGTTTCATTAATATTTGAGCGAGAGAAGAAGGTATTCCATATGAAGGATAGAAAGATATTGATTATACCATTTATGTAGAATAATGTATATTGCATCGTAAAGCAATACGAGCATCATCATATTATTCATATATTTGTAAAACAATAAAAATATTTAAAATAGTTATAACTTATGTATTTAGAACCCACAAAGCTACTTAATTACTCTTTTTATGAGGCTGTGATCACTGAAGAAAGAAAGAAGCTAGCTGTCAGTTAAAGATCCATCATAATCTTAATTATAGGACCAACAAAGAAACATAGTCTAAGTTTGAAATAAACCCATTAAAGAGAGCTTTGTTAATTCTAATTTACAACTTAAAATGCAAATATAAGATCAACCATATAATAGCTTGGCATGCATATGAATTATTATGGTGGGGCTCATTATCCAGAGCTTCGTTCTAAGCTATTCCTCTAGATATTCTTCAGCTATGCTCAATTTCCAAGCTGCTCTTTCTGTAAAAAATGAACTGCATTTTATGTTGGCAAAAACACACACAGAAACACGTAAAACAGACCGCGGGCAACTCCAATTATCGTAAGACTTGACCACGGTCATTGATTTCGAAAATGCCTTCACTGCTTCCAGTTTTCCCCCGGTCCCCACATGGCCTCCGGCACTAGCTCCGCTCCCCACCTCTGTGGCTCTCCGGTACTCCTAATCTCGAGCCCGTCACAGCTTCTGCGCTTGCGCAAATGGCAAAACCCGGGCCACCGGCATTTGGGCGACCCACGAAGTCCCATGTCCCACTCGGCGTCACTGCGACAACACTGCCTTTTAATTGCAATTGGCCCGCGGGGGCTTTGAAGGGGGGACCCATACTGACATTGGCCTGGAGTTAGAGATGAAAATGCAACGGCGAAGGCGACATTGCCCAAATATCTTTGCGCAAATGCTCGAAAACATTCACGTGCACTGCCAGAAATTTAAAGTATATTAGCATAATTTTAATAATTGTTTCTTGATTAGATGCAAGTACTTTTGTATTCATTTTTATATAAAATATATGTTTTAGAAGACAAATGTTCTTTTTGTTACTGTTTTATCCACTTTACTATTTATTTTAAAACATATTTGCATTAATGTATTATTTATACAGGTTCCTAGGAGTATAACCAAAACAGAGTTAGAGTGATTTATGCTTCCAACATATAGGAACAATAGGAAATACCCATAGCTAGGTAAATTTTACTCATCTGTAAGACAGCTTACTTAATTATTTTTGTAACTATGCTGACCCCTGCCCCGAGGTCACCCAGACTGGGGTTGAATAAAACTCTCTTGCGTTAGTTTTTGCCACATAATGTGCAGTTTTTTTTCGCCGTGTGTGCCATATGCAAATAGGGTTGGCTGAAACCGTCCATCCAAACGGATAATAATACATAATGCCCCGATCGGCGGTGTCACCATTCCGGACCACAATCACTTTGTGGCTGTTGAAAGGCGACGGCTGTGTGGACGCGTTCGTCTTCATCACACTTGAAAACAGAGTTTGGCCAACTCCAAGCTCGTCAGTTATGGCCGGGCATTCTCATTGTGCTGCCCACTTACGCCAGCGACGACGCTATTGTTGTTATGGCCGCCGCCGCAGTCGCCTCACCTGAGCTCACCTGGGCTCTTTTTTCTTTCTCTTCTCCGGCTGGTTTGTGCCCGACTTCTGCCTCTGAGCCGCATCGACAGTCGCTGTGTGGCATTCAACGAACTCAGACGGACCCGGCCGGGCAGCCCACCTGGATTACCTTACCTTAGTTATCCCAGAGCCAAGAGCCAGTCCGTCAGGTGCACTGGATTTGGCCGAATCGGGCGGTGTGAACAGTGTTTAAAGTTGAAGTTCAATAAGGCACAAGTAAATGGCATTTCCAATTGGCTCATACGAATGCGATTCAGCAGTGTGTTTAGTGTGTATTGTGTGTGTTGAGTGTGTGTGCTAATTATCGCGAATATATCTCGCTCTGCGGAGTGAAAGTAACTCATAGATGCAGCCGAATTAACTCGGTGCGTTCGAAAATAGCCAACATTTTTCCGATACAAACCAACAATTGCATTGCTTTGCGCAATTTATCAGCGGGCAAAGCAGACCAAAAGTGGAAAATATATGTCTAGAGTTTTTTGTGAATTTTAAATAGCGATTTTGCAATACGTCTTAATCCAATAAGGTTGCTACATTTTGTCGGTTTTTTGGTTTATGCTTACAGCTAATTAATGAGCCGGCTACAATGAGAGATGCTTAGACGAGTGACGATAGCCCCACCGCAACACGCCATGCAACACCTCGCGTTGCAGCTGCCTTCGTCCCTATGCAAAGCGTGAGGAGTGCGCGGCGCTAAAATGTTGAAAATTAGCGTTCATTGCGCTTAAACGGATTGCATTCACCGCTAATTGCATACAAATTAAAAAAACACTAGCCAAAAAATACAACAAAAAAGCTGAAGCAGCTACAAAAAACTATAAGGAAAGAAAACCAAACAATAAAAAATACAAACAATACGCGGAGAGTGTAACAGAAGTGAAGTGCAAACAGCGATTTGCATTCGCCACCGCGGCATTCCGCGTGTGCTTATCACATCCCAGTTCCCTCTAGCCTGGGAGGAGGAGCATGGTCACCTGCAAGGTGGACTCCCAATCCGCGGTGGCCGTTCCCAAAATGAATGCGGCACGGTCTCGTGGTAAGCCCGCCGCCGGCAGTCACAGCAACAGCCACTCTTCCGGCTTTCGGCTCCTGGACGGCGATCAGCTCGAAAACAATTCGAGTGTCAGCCGCAATTCGATCTACAAACTAAAGATCGATCTCATGTTCGACGATTCCAGGTGAGTTTCCCTTTAAGATTTCTTTCGGGTTACGGGTCACGGGGTGAAACCTCCATTCAGTGATAATTGCGAGCAGACACAGACCCCGGGGAGGTGTGTTTTCGCCATTAGCCTCGCTCTCGATCTTGGGCCAAAACAAATCAATTAGTCTTTTGAGATACACAGAACGAAAATGGTAGGAATATTAGTTTTATAATTAAAGTAACTAGGAAAATTAATCTTAACAATTGTTAAAAAACCATGAAAAGTTAGCTTAGAGACAAAGTCCTAAAGTTTCTTGAGGAATTTCCATAAATTAATAACTAGAACTTGAGCATTTAAGGGGTTTAAGTCTGTATTATAATTAAAGTAATATTAAATTTAATATTACATCATATCTGGTAGGCTTGAAACACATTTATTTGGGTTTTAAATATAATTAACAAGTTCTTCACACTCATTAAAAACGTTTTAAGTTACTTGATTAGTCCGGTAATTTTTTGTTAATATTTCTTTCTCTGCAGCAACACTCTCATTTCCATTGACCACCCAGCACACTTTCGTTCTCGAAACTACACAAACTAAAATAAAAATATACAAATATACCAAAACCCAAAACAGAGAGTGAGAGATCTCGAAAGACCTGGCAAGACGGCTGCTGCGTTTACCGTTTTGCATTTCCATAACCAACGAAAAATATACAGTTAGTTTAAAATTAAAAAAAAAACTATATATTGTCTGCAAAGAAGAGGGAAGAGGGAAAGATCTCAAACTTCGGCGAGGTGTTCCATAGATAGATCGACACTTGCTCTTCAGATAAATATTCATCGTTGACACACATTCGCGACGAACTACTTAATTGATTGAGAAAGAAGACTATAGGCTGCTGCTCCCCGACTCACCTGTGGAATCTCCACACCAGTCCAGTCCCAAGCTCATCTTCCAAACTCATCGCCATTCAAAACTCTCGACGTTCTATGGAAATAAGCATTTCCGATTTGATGTCAGCTAGCGGTAAATAGAATGGCTTGAATTGGGAACACCTTAAGCTGCATTCGGCCATTGGTCAATGACCATCCCGTTCTCTCATCATAGTTCTCTCTCATGGTGGTTCTCCACGAGTCCGGGCTCAGTGACCTGGTCAGCAGGATGTGCTTGTGCCAATTGCAACTCCAGCTAGTTAGAGTTCGGGCATAGTCAAGTCAAATATGCTAATCGTAGGCTGCTTTTGCGTTAATCAGTCAAACTTTCACAAAAACGGAACGGTTTTCGAACGTTTCGACACTAAAAGTGTCTACTTGAGAGCCAGAACAGCTAATAAAACAATAAACATTCTTACTGAACTATAAAATTAAATTATATGGTTCAGGAAAGTCCCTGACCATTTATTGGATATATAGCATATATTAGTGAGAGGTAGAACTTTCTTTGGACTGGCAATAAATAAATTTTGTTAAATATGTTAAAGAGGTTCTGGTTTACAAAAAGTAATGTCTTCTTAAATTAAATGATTTAGGAAATATCTTCGAAATGTACTATTCAATTTAAAGATTTATCTAGCTTAAACCTAAACATACAAGTTTTAAAGCCGAGTCGATCTAGGCATGTCCGTCTGTTTAAAACTAGATTTATATTTTTTGAAAATTGTTGACCATTTAGATGTAACCTTTTACTTTTTTTCAAGTGGGTAAATTGTTTGCCTAAAAATAGCTAACTCCTTTAAAGGTTTTTTGATCATAACTTGGCTTAAACTCAACCGATTTCAGTCTGGTTTGGAATTTTCTTTCTAGTTTTTACGAGAGAACTTTTCTGCATTTAAAACTAGATTTATATTTTTTTGAAAATTTTTCACCATTTTTATGTAACCATTTCCTCTTTTTAAGTGGGAAAATTTTTTGCCTAAAAATCGCTAACACCTTAAAGGGATTTTTGACCATAACTTGGCTTAAACTCAACCGATTTCAGTCTGGTTTGGTTTTTTCTTCCTAGTTTTTACAGGAGAACTTTTCAGCATTTAAAACTAGATATATATTTTTTTGAAAATTTTTCACCATTTTTATGTAACCATTTCCCTATTTTTTAAGTGGGAAAATTTTTTGCCTAAAAATCGCTAACACCTTAAAGGGTTTTTTAACCATAACTTGGCTCAAACTCAACCGATTTCAGTCTGGTTTGGTTTTTTCTTCCTAGTTTTTACAGGAGAACTTTTCTGCATTTAAAACTAGATTTATATTTTTTTGAAAATTTTTCACCATTTTTCCTTTTTTTAAGTTGGAAAATTTTTTGCCTAAAAATCACTAACACCTTAAAGGGTTTTTTGACCATAACTTGGCTCAAACTCAACCGATTTCAGTCTGGTTTGGGTTTTTCTTCCTAGTTTTTACAGGAGAACTTTTCTGCATTTAAAACTAGATTTCCATTTTTTTTTTGAAAATTTTTGACGATTTTTGTCAACATGTTTCATTTATATACACTTATTATTTAAGAACAAGCGAAAAGAACCGCAATCCTTAAATATACCAAATACTTACTGCAAGGGTATTTAAACTTCGGCTTGGCTATCTTGTTTTTTTTTATTTAGTAAGCAAACAGGATAATAAATAAGTAGAAAAATTAGGTATACTATGAAGCGGTTTTTGAATGATTAATTTATTAAGATTTATTTATTATTTATTAGCGAAAAAATTAATAGCAATTAAGAAAGCAATCGTTATAGAGACTTAAAACAACTAAATATTATTTCAAATATTAAAAACAGGAACCTCCACTGTTTTTTAACTATTCGGTGATTAAAAATGTTTTCAGCTAATTTTAAAAGCTGTCGGAAATAGCTGAGATCTTAAACAAAAGCAAACAAAATCGATTTTTAAATTTTATTAACCAGGAAATAAAACTATTGTTAAGATGCATTTGAAACCTGCTAAAAGATAAATCAATAAATCAGGTTTTAACGAAATTTTCATAGAGTTTCTCATGCTTATCTTTTACTTGTAGTATTAAAAAGCAGCATAGATGAAAAGATATTTAAAGTGAGTTAGAACTTTCTTTAGGGGCGGAAGACACCAATGCTTCACATACCGAACTAGTTTCGGAAACGTATACTTAACTCTGTTCTTCCTGCATCGTAATCCCCTACTTCCTTCTAACCCAGATCCATGCGAAGCAGCCGCCTCGACGATCCCCGCGGATCGCATCGCACCCGCTCCATCATCATGTATGGGCGCAGTGAGTTGGCCAGCACCAGCGGCGACACGCCGCG
>VNJV01010550.1:0-33657 GCA_008042635.1 Drosophila nikananu
GGTGGCCTGGGGGTTCTCTGGCCTTTTATTTGCCTTGTCTGCAGCACCAGCGACCTTGAAGCTGGCCACGTTTTCACGTGAAAGGTGAAAGGCACGTTCGCTCTCGGCTTATGTCTGGGGTGTTCTCCGTTTTCTTTGTGGGCGCTTTGGGCGGAGGTTCTTCATTCCTGCGCCATTCGCTGTGTCGTTCGTGCCTAATTCCCTGTTTGGTTTCCCTTCGCCTTGGCTCAGCATTTTCCTGATTATAATCGAGATTCGCAGCTATTATTGGACGCGACAGGTGAACAAACCCAACATATGTTTGTATGTACATTTAAAATATCCACGCATATACATTTTCATTAAGATTGTCTTGCGGAAACACTCTTCCGTGGCAGACGGTAATTCAGGTGGAAGGAAAAACGTAGATAAGGTGGACATCGGCAAGGAACCAAGGTCCATGGTATGTCTCTACTTTTGAGTGCTACTTTATCTGTCCAAAATATAATTATTCAGATTATAGCCTGAGCTAAAATATTCATTTGAAGTGAACTTCTTTGCACTGGGCTCTTTCTGCAATGTGTCTCCCACCTTTGTTTCTCTCAAAACTTGTTTTTAAAGTTAAGCCACAGCCAGATTCGAAAAGTTTTCATTATTTTGAAATAAAAGTCACGTCTCAAGCAAATAATTTGGAAAGAAGTCAAATTTTCACAAAAATCTGCTACTTTTTGTTCAATTATTTCACAATTCCATCTAAATCCATACCTTACAAAATATTTGACATCATTCACTAGTGTGTAGAATAAGTACCTTTATTTTTAAGCTAAAAAAAATTGTATCGGTTTTTCAATATTTGGACATGTCAAAACTTCAATAATTTTTGTTTTAATTTCTTCAATTAAAAAAACTGTAGCTCGAAAATGGCAACCAATTAAATAAATGATTTTAATGTGGCAGCACTGGCAGGGTTCAACAAACGACCCACAGATGGTGCTGTATGCCAGTAGCAATGTCAAGTTATTTAAGTCTGCACTAGTAATGCCACAATTTACTTTGAAAACCAATAATGCATGGAAAAAACCAACTAAAAAAAACCTTGAATTATAAATTTTTGAATGCATACATTTTTTAACATTTCCTTTTTTTACTTCAAATGTCCATAGATATTGTTTTTCTATCGTTATTATATTTACAAAAAATGTGAAAATCTAACATAAACACATGTAATTAAGTCATATTGAAAGTGAAACTTATTAAATTAAATGTGTCTCAGCGAACTAAAAATCTTTAATTTTTGGACTTCGTAAAACTCAAAATTTAAGCAGTTAATTTTCACCACGTTTTTTATGGCATTAACAATTTTTCAATATAGATGGCGCTAAATGCAATCTAATTTTAAGACGTCTTTTACAGCACCAGGTGGCGCAATTCCACTTCCTTTGCTTATTTGAAGACTTTTTAATTTCCTGGCCGACAATTCGGACTTTTTGACATTTAATTTCCTTGCCGATTCGAGGACGTTTGAGGAATTTTTCCATTTAATTTCCCTAGGCGATTCGAGGACTTTTTACAATTTACAACTTAATTTCCTTTTAGGACTTTTCTTATTTATTTTCCCTAACCGATCGGAGGAATTTTGGCAGATGAATTTCCATTTCCTTTCCAAATTTAAGATTTCCCAAACCGATTCGAGGACTTTTTACAATTTAAATTCCCTTGAAAATTCGAGGAATTTTTACAACTTAATTTCTTTTTAGGACTTTTCTTATTTGTTTTCCTTAACTGATCGGAGGATTTTTGGCAGATGAATTTCCATTTCCTTTGGAATTGACTTTCCCAATTTAAGATTTTGTGGTAATTTTCCTTACGGATTCGAGGACTTTTTATATTTTAATTTTCCTTAAAAATTCAATGACTTTCCTTGTAATATCCTTATAGGACTTGTGACTTTTAATTTCTCTAGGAAATTTTTGGGGCAACATTTCAATTTGCTTTGGAATTTCCTTTGCCTATATATAGTGATTTTGAGGTATATTTTTTTACCGATTCGAGGAATTTTTTCAATTTCCTTTAAAAGTTCATTCCCCAATTTAAGATTTTGAGGGAATTTTCCTTCCCGATTCGAGGAAGTTCTTTCATCCCCGGATGAGGAAACTTTTAATCAAAACATTTCCATACCCGATTCGAGGACTTTTTATAATTTAACTTCCCTGAAAAATTCGAGGACTTTAAAAGTAATATCCTTTTGGGGACTTTTTTCTTTTAATTTCTGTAGGAAATTTTTGGAGCTAAATTTCCAGTTGCCTTGATATTTCCTTTGCCGATTTAAGGAGATTTTGAGGTATATTTGTTTTTCCGATTCGAGGAATTTTTTTTTCATTCTCGGATGAGGGAACTTTTTGAAAAGGATATTCCTTCGCGATTCGAGGACATTATACGATTGAGCTTCATTTGTCGATTTGAGGACTTTTGCAAATTAATTAATTATTTAATTTAATTTCTCTTGCTGAAAGAAGGACTTCTTGCTACTAAATCACCTTAGCAGATCAGAGGAATTTTTCGACTTTCGAATTTCCCATACTGATTCGAAGACATTCTGCAGATATTTTAAGGATTTCTTGGAACTGGAAATAAGGAATTCATTTTCAGTGGTTCATTTGAAAATTTTTCATTGGCCATTTTCCTTTGGCCACCTCATTTGAAAATGTTTTTGATTTTGCCTCATATTTTTCCAAGCGTTGGTTTTTTAGAAAGGACACTAGAATGCCTAAACAGACAACTAATGATAACAAAAGGAAAAATTGTATTGAAATTTTATCCAGCGGTTTTTGATAAATAATTCTGCAAAATTATTGAGAAAATTTTTGCAGAATTTGAGGCCAGACATTTTAAGTTATTTTAATATTGAAAATTTTCTGAATTCAAAAATATAGTTGAGTTCCAGACTGTTAATAAACTCTGCTAGAAGATATTTTATAGCAAACTGTACGGAGTTCAAGCTATATATTTTTTGTATGGCAACTTTCTATAAAATAGCTTACTGGTGGCGCCCTCAAACGAGAATCGCTGAAAATGTGGAACGTACAAAATCACTAGCTCACACAGGCGGCAACGACATCTATCGGAAAACTGGAAACAGCTACTTGTCATGTCTTCGCTAAACAACACCATCTACCGGCTGTTTGGTTGCAAAAACCCCAAAATATCTACCAAAATTGCTTAAAAAGCGCCATCTGTTAATCGTTTTAATGTCGTTTGTGTTTCGTTTTTTAAATATTTTCGAGTTAAAATATTTACTGTTTTGAGAGGACGCACCTGTTTTTCCATTGGGGCTGTAGGGATCGTAGCTGCCGGCGGACATGGGCGACGCATAGCCGTTGTAACTGTGGTTCTGCGAGCCGGGTGACGGCGACAGCGGCGGCGCAGAGCTGGGCACGCTGCCCGGACTCGGCGTGGACATCCAATCCTCGGCGCTGTGGGAGGAATTAAAGCAATAATTAAATTAAATTAAAGCGTGGATTTGGAGGTTTCTTACGCATCCAAGCGCGGTCGCTTGTTGGGGACCAGCACCAAATGTCCGTTGGCTGCCGCAGCTGCCGCCGATGTAGATGCTGCCGCCGCTGCAGCAGCTGCTGCTGATGGTGTCTTGTTGGAGGTTGGGGCCGCTCCTGCTGCGGAGGCACCTGCCCCGCCGGCCACCGTGCTCAAGGCTATGTCCGGCATGGGCTCTATTTTAATTGTCTTGGGTGTTGGCCTCAGTTTGTCTTCGACGGCGATTTTTATTGTTGCTGATGGGGTTGCTGGGGCTGCTGCTGCTGCTGCTGTTGCGCCGCCATTCGCACTGGCCGCATGCAAGGTCAGGGCGGCATGGCTGTTGCTCGTGGGCGTGGCAGAGGAAGAGGCGCCTGCAGCGGCAGCTAATTGTTGTTGCAGCAAAATGTGGCTGGGAATCGAGGAACGTTTTTGCTTCGTTGTCGACGCCTGTTGTTCCTGCTGTTGCTGTGTCGCATTCAAACGGTACATTGTGGGTGAATGAGATTCCTACTACGAACTGTTGATTGTTTCTGACAACATGTCCACGCCTTCATGTTGTCCAAATGCATGGTATTCACATAATATTCTGAAAAGAAAGGGGGAAAACATTTTTGATATTTTAAAATTTGTGAAAAAAATAATAATCTACACAAAAAAGTATTATCGCCCCCGGGTGGACTCGAACCACCAACCTTTCGGTTAACAGCCGAACGCGCTAACCGATTGCGCCACGGAGGCAACTGTTCGTACTGTGTCAAATGATATATGTAAGTTTTTGCCAATTTTTCATTACGGTACAATTGTTTACTCTGCCCATTCCTGAAATATATTTCAATTACATCGGAAATTCTATGGTGTCGGACGTGACATTTGTACGAATTTCAAGACTTTATATTAATTTTACAAAATATGAAACTTATAACTCTTGGTTAGCATTCATGTTAAGGTCAATCTCGGACAATTGTTCGTTTTTAAGATAATTAAAAAAATGTAAGGAGTTCGCACGTGACACAGACAGAAGTCAGTTTTTCGCAAACCAGTTAAAGCAATGATTCCAGCGAAACTTAATGAAAGATTTTAATGCAATTAATTTTAATATATTATATATCAATTCAACCTTATAATTTATTTGAGTTGACTTAAAAATATTAAGTTGGTTTTTTAATGAATTTTAGTTGTGTCGGACGTTACATTTTCTTCCATCGTACTTTTCGTGATGTTTTTTACTATTTAAGTAAATCAGAGAAATATAAATGTAGTCTCTATTGACTCTTTGCAATCTTCCAGTTATGATAGAAAGCAAAAGTCCAATATAGTTCCTCTGCATTGGAGATTTTTATAAAAAAAAAACAACATGATCTTTTTTAGGGTGTTTTTAATCAAAAATGATGACAAATAGCGAGTTGCGAGAGTTTGCATTCGAATATTTCGAAATTTATTTTATAATATGATAAAAGCTTTAAAATTTTATCCATTGGAACATTTCTTAATGGTACTATTTTTTGTTGTTTTTGCCGCGGTTGTACTTTCCAGAGAATAGCCCATATTTATTAAAAATTAAAACCACGGATCTGAAGTTGCACACATACATATATGCAAAAAATTATACTTGGTTCATCCAACACCCCTTGCAATTATGCGCATCAAATGAAAGCATTTACATATTTTTGTATTATATTCTATAAAACTGTTGCCAACTTATTTCCCAATTTAAAATTTAGTTATTTTAATTTACAAAAAAAATATAATTTACCTCAACTAGAATAATAACATTTATTTAATAAACTTACATTAAATGTATGCATGTAGCTATTTTTGTAGAACAAGTATAACAGATACATATTAATATAAAGCTTCCATATTTTGAAGCCGGCTATAATTTCGCTGCATTTCCATAGCCTCCGTGGCGCAATTGGTTAGCGCGTTCGGCTGTTAACCGAAAGGTTGGTGGTTCGAGTCCACCCGGGGGCGATGCAAATTTTTGCCCATTTAACATTTTATTATCATTATAATCTTGCAAAATTAAACTTTTACTTTTTTTTAACCAATTTTAAAGAAATGTTCCTTTCACATAATGTAAGCCAGTCGTGGGTACATACATATGTGACTTATTTGCATGTGAGTGAATGAGCGCTGTCATTCCAGTGAAAAAAAATGATCCCCCTCGAATTAACCAATTTCATCAATTTCACCCGACTAATTCTAAATAGTATTATCCCATCTTTTCATCAAAAATGTATACAAGAAATTTATCAGGTGAAATAAATAAATAATAAAATCTATCTTATAATTAGGAAAATAAAACAAAAAGTATATCCGCCCCCGGGTGGACTCGAACCACCAACCTTTCGGTTAACAGCCGAACGCGCTAACCGATTGCGCCACGGAGGCGACTGCGCTCGGCTGGCCAAGTGGTGTTCTTGAAAAAACAACTTGCCCTGCGAAATGAAGGAATTTATTTCATTTGGTTCTTACTCAAATTTAATACCAGAAATTTGTATTAATTCGTAATTCAAAATTTATTTTATTAATCTATATGCACATTTGACATCGTCGAACAAAATCAATGCTTAATGCATTTAAAATCAGTGTATAATGCAACCACGGAACCTAAACAAAGCCAACTAAGGAAAATATTATATTCTTAAAAGCGATACCACCCAAAACACACACACACCCCCAGTAACCGACACACGGAACGCACCCAAGCGAGGCGCCAACAAAATGGCGTAAGCATATTGACCCAGAATCCTTCATAAGGTCATTTCACGTTTGGCACCGCCAGTAGCTATATACTCACGAACACCCTGCCACCAACCGAGTAGATCCGAGTCCTGTGACCCAATTTCGACCGATTCTTGTGTGACCCATCTACTACTTCTTCAGTGCGATTTATAAATTATAATTATCCCAACCTGCTTATAAAAATATTCAACTAAAGTATAACTTAAAGAAATGCCTAAGCCAAACGCAAATGCGAGATTTTGGCGTATGTTGTGCAGATTAAAATCTATTTGTGGCACATAAAAAGTAGCAAAACAGAGCAGACTCTTATTCACTTGCTTCTCCGACTTTTCACCCCGCCGGCCCACCGGGCGCGTCAGAGTTTATTCGCCTTTCGGTTCGTTTCGTCTACTTCTGGCATGTTGCACTTGCACTAATTTCGTGGATCGGCTAGTTGTTGTTGTATTTCATTTGTGTGTTTAAGTAAACAAACGGACAGGCGGATGAACCACGAATCTGTCTGACTGATGTAGAGACAGACGCACTGCAAATGATGCATTTCCGCTGCATAAAAAACAGGAGAATTTAGTTTGGTCTTCTTTTCATACCCGGTACTCAAAGGGTAGTAGGGTGTTATAACTCAGTGACACCTCTATAATCTGGTGTGAAAATTTACAACATGCATGGGAAACAATAATGTTTGAGATGACTAGAATATGCTACAAAAGCAAACTCCTATTCAAGTAGTCCTTCTGCTAGGATTTACGAACAACCTAAAGTTTTGGATAGCAGGTATATCATATTCCACAACAATCGACCGTAGCTTTCTTACTTGTTTTTATACAGGCACCGGAAAAACTTCGTGAGGCGACCACAACTCATCTGCATTTCCAATTACCATTGTCGCGCAGAAAGCAGCTGCAATTTATGTGCATGGCAAGTAGAAGAAGCAAATCAATTTGCAGTTTGTATCAAAGGTGCCCATAGGATAAAATGGCATTATAACCTAGGCATCTTAGACAACATAAACCTACATATTCTTGATTAACACCATGAGTAGTGTCGATTAGACCACCTATCCGTCCGTTTTTGAATTCACTAAAGTTGGTGACAACTCTTTATTTTAATTTAATTTCAAATTCTACATAAATATTGTACCTTATAAGGTAAATATTTACTAATTGAAGAGAAAGAAACTACTGTAAATCGATGTTTACAGTTTGCAGTTTGCAATTTGACCTTACCGTTTCCAAGCTATAAAATTACTTCAGGAGTAAAGAATATATACATACATATGTACATATTTGAACGTATTCAAATTTAAATATTATTTAAAACAAGAAAGGAAGCTAACTTCACCCTTGCGGTAAGTAAAAGAAGAAGAAAATGTTCTCGGGTACTGACATCAGGTAAATGTTGCGATCGAAAAATGTTTCGCGCGAAGAATGTTGCGAACAAACTAAATGATATAGTTGTCCGATTTTGATCAAATTAAAACCGAAATTCTAGATTCATATTTGAATGTACTCAAATTCGACATTAGATGTTTAGCTGAAATTAAAACAATAAAGGAAGCTAACTTCGGCATGCCGAAGTTTAAATACCCTTGCTGTAAGTAGAAGAAGAAGAAAATGTTCTGGGGTACTGACATAAGGTAAATGTTGCGATCGAAAAATGTTCCGCCCGAAGAATGTTGCTAACAAACTAAATGCTATAGTTGTCCGATTTTGATCAAATTAAAACCGAAATTCTAGAATAATACAAAATGGCCATATCTAAAATTTTATTATATTTATATTGTACAAAGCTAAGTTATATATATGAGAGCATAAAAAAGACTATCTGCTAAGTATCATTCAGATATCTTCCAAACTGAGGGACTAGTTTGCGTAAAAATTTTAAACAATTAAGTTGAATTGAATATACATAATATATCATAAATAAAAGAAAGGAATCTCTATTTAATGAATGCAATTTACGCACACGGAAAATTTTTTCTTTTTATTTCTGTGCTTCCGATTTCTTAAATCTCTATTTTGAGCACTCACCAATTTGATTGTAATCCAAAAATATCCTACGCTGGGATTGCTTTTTGGTTTCTGGTATTTTTAACTGTGTTTATTGCTTTTTAATTATTGTTTGTGGCTCACTATATACCGATGTCTGGAATTGCGAACACTGGTTAAACTGGAAAGTTCATTTGTTTTCACATTTAATCTCCAAACATAATGGTTTCAGCCCACTGTGCAAATGCATTTTCTATTAGCACTCTCTGCCAGTTGGGGAGAGCCCGCTTAGCAGAAAACGGAAAACGAGTGTGAAAGAAAACCACAGACAGAGAGAGACAGGGAGGAAAAAGAGAGAAAATGCAGCCAACTCCTCCATTCTTGTTTGCAGTCCCCAGACACGTGCATTTTTGGACGTCGTTGTTGCAGCAATTAAATTGAAATACTCAAGAGTCAGCAAAAAGTTTGAATGAAATTATGATTGGCACACTGCACTGATGTAATAGTTGTAAAAATTTCTGTTAAACAAATGCTTTTTGTGGGGTTTGATAAACATTGCACATAGGGAGAGAGTCGTTTGCTCTCCCACTCACACAGACTCTCTCACTGAGCGAGTAAACAAGCGCCAACTGCATGGAATGTTTGACGATGGGGCTGGGGTAAGGGCGCTAAGGGGGACGTGTCACTCGCCAGAAGCAGCACCAACAACAACACACAAAATATCCAGCTCGGCACAGTTTTTGTTACTTAAATAAGGCATTGCTTATGAGTGCGGGTGCAGCCAGACAATGTTTTTCTCTCAATGAACTCTAAGCCCTTTAAGACTTTGTTTTTGATTGATTCACAAGCGAAATGCAAATGATTTCCATTGCATTTTTCGAGCACATACACAGATAGAGGGCTGCGCGTTTACAAATCCGATACGATGTGTGGGCTTTTCCAGCAGAGTCCGAGTTTATTTTTGATTTTTCTGCATTTTTCCACCGACAAGACTGCGCGCGATGTAATTTGTACGAGAAACGAAACGTCAACGCCGCCTCTGCCGTCTTCAACGGCTGCTCTGCCTCGGCCTCTGCCGCGACTGTCAGGTGAAGCTCTCTCGCTCTCTGGGGCTTCTCTCAGGCGCTCTCCCACCCCCACTCCCCACGCTCTTGACCCACCCAATAGTGTTGCTTTTGCTGCGCAGGCGCTCTCCAATGACTTTTTCGGTCTGGCAATACCCCTCTGACTTTTGGTTTCTGTGTCTTCCGATTTGATTTTTTGTTTTGGCGCTTGGCTCGCTCACTCGACTTTCGCGGCGGCTCTCAGGGGCAAGAACAACAATGGCATGCAGTAGCCGGAGCACAGTGGGAGCATGGGTTCGGTGATCGTCAAGTCCGGTCCAGGTCAGAAGTACTGCAATCCAAAATTGGCATATTCCCGATATGTTCTTAATCCGTTTCCATTTGGATAAAAAATTTATTTAAACAAATATTAAAAATATTATTATTTTGATAGTCGCGAACCTAGACCTTTCACCTTTACTTATATGTACCTTTAGAAATACGGGTTTAATTAAAAAATAATAATAATAATAAATAAATAAAAAATTGGGGGAACGCTAGCTGTCCATTGTCTAAGTGGCCGTCGAATTGAAAATAGGAAGGAACTGGGAGGATATAAGATCTTCGGTTATCTCATCTAAGCCTCCTTTCTTATAACTTAAGTTTGGTCATCGGAAAGCAAGGGCTAACTTGAAAAGTGCAGAAGTATGGGCTTCCAAAGTTTGATTTTATAACATCAAAAAGTCAAGGGAAACTGCGATAATTGATATTCCAATGTAAAAGCTTTGGCTAATGATATTTGACAAGGATCAAGTCAATAAATAGCATTGTCTCTCACAATTTGACAGATACAATTCTGGGGTTTATTGTTTAATTGATTTAGCAAACACATTTTACTGAAGTTTTCCACCAGTACCACCACAATTTGTAATACTAAGTGTCAAAAACAATTTATAATTGGCAGAAGGAGGCACATACGACACGTCTTTTATATTCGTAATCACCAGGGCAGTCGATTTAGACAATGAGAGTATCTTATATTATGTTATTATTTCAAATAAATTAGGGATACGCAGATTACAATCAAATCAAGTCGGATTTAATATTTATAGGTACTCGGACATAAGATGTGGATCCACTGTCCGCGTACTTGACCACATACATATACTTGCGCTGATTTTTTTCTTTTCGTTTCTCCGCTGGCTTTGGGCCAGTGTGCGGAACTTTTGAGAAAATAACTAACCGAAAACTGGTTTTCGTGCTGCGCTCATTTGTGAAGCCGAGACTTGTTGTTGCTGCTGCTATTCTTGGTTTCTTTTTCACTGTGGCTTTTTTAAGCTCTACTTGCTGCTGGCCGCGCTGCCGCTGCTTCGGTTTGTTGTTGCTGCTTCGATTGCTTTTTTTTTTGCGCTTGTGACTTTGTAACACACTTTTTGTGTTGATTTCGCCCGCTTCTGCTTCTGCTGACGTCGCTGCCTCTTTGGCTGCCACTGCGGTGTGACTTTTGATTTTAGTGCTCTTTTTAGTATTTCTTTCAATGGAATTTTGATATTTTTTGCTTAAATATTTTATCCACCGCTGTCTTTTTACCGCTCCCCGAATGCACTGTTGCGATGGGAGTTGCACGCACGTCTGTGTTTGGTGGGAATTTGACAATATCCGTTTGTTTCGGAGAAAAGAACATGAAGGCAGTAACAAAGATCAGGTGTGTTGGTAGCGTTACCGTTATAGAGTACAATTAGCAGGGCAAATCAACACACCTATGTATGTACTATGTACTTCTGTATGTTCATATATAACCTCAACTCAGCTGCCTGCCAATTGCCTAAGCTAATTTGCAATAATCGTATGTTGAACCTAAAAGCCGTTGGAATCCAATAAGGCGCCTACAGCCCTGCGAGTGCAAGGCGACCATGGTGTCACCCTTTTTACCCCGCATGGGGCAAGGGGGAGGTTGGCGATATCCACGCCCCAATTGAATGCCTCGACACGCGAGCGGCGAACATTTGAAGAGCAATAACACAAAATGCTAGCGCAGCAATGACGAAAACGCTAAAAGCAACAACTACAACGACGACTGCAAACGACGGCAAGTTGAATGACATAAAGCATCAACTGACCTTCAACTCTGAGACTGAACCTTAGAAAAAAATGAATAATTTTACACTCGCGGCACACAGACAAACGTATGCAAATACAAGTGTGAGAGCGGCGCATGCAACTTTACAGCTTTACAGCTCGTGAGATGTGGGAGAGAGATAGCGGCGGATGCAGAGGCGGCGAAAACGAAATCGCCAAGAGAACTGAGCCATGACGAAAATGGCTGTTGCAACCAGACCCCGCTCTCTGGCCCTCTCACACTCGCGCATAGTGCACGTACACCACCACCACCACGGCCACCCCCTCCCAACTAGTGTTCACATACCCAGAGATGCCAGCAGAGGAAGCGCGTTGCAATGATTCACGACGAGCAGATCAGGAGGTGAAATGATCCCATCCGCACGCCTCCCCTAAAGAGGGTAACCTTTTACACTGTATTCCTTAATCGACGTTGGGACAAATATGTTGAGAACGTTTAGAAAAATTAATTGAAGGGGAAATTCACGGTTTCAAATACATTATTTCAAAGATATTTTGATTGTAGCCAGAACTTTTCAAAACAATGAAGTATTCAACACTATAAAGCAGAAGTTACCCACAAACTCGTCTTGAGAGTAAGGTTATTTTTTCTGACTGGCCTCTGGAAAGTTTAAACGTTCGTGTTTCGTCGGAAAGAACCTTTGGCCCTAGACGGTGTTTATCACAAAATTGCTTTTCTAACAAATTGTAAACTGATCAGTATCGAAAGCTGATCAGCATCGTAGAACTTCTGCTTTCAAAAACAAAAATATCTCCTAAGTAGGTGAGATAAAAGTGACGGTGACACCTCAATTTTAAAAATTACTGATGCCAAACTTATGCCGATTAAGAATAACATTACCAATTACAGCTTAAAGCTGAGTTTAAAAAGAATGTAGGATTGCGATGAGTAAGCTTCCGTTAAACGTGTTATGAGTTCAATCCTAGAACAGGGATTTGGCTACACCAACCTCAACAATTCCAGTTCTTTTCACTTTTCTTTATAGAACCACATTATTTTCAAACGTTCTCGTATCTACATATTCGAAAACGATACTTCTTTTATGATCGGACAATCCTGAGGAGATTTTTAAGTCTGTGTGTATGTACATATGTATGTATGATTATTAAATAATATTTTAGTATCGAAAATAAACAAAATCGAATATACATACTTAAGATTTCATATTATTTTACTATTAATTTTTTTACCGATGTATGGCAGTTATACTTTTAGGTAGGGGTACATCCTTGTAGAGACACCAACTATGTACGGTAGACCCCTCTAAGTGGGAGGGAATAAAAAGGTTCAGGAGCCCAACTGCGATGACGTAAATTGCCGACCGATGCCGATGAACGAGTTTGCTCTTGCACTTGGCGGCGACTGCATAATTTGCAGAGAAACCAGAGAATGAGAGAACTGAGAGATGGGCGCTTCGCTAGTTACAACTATGAAGGAGAGCGGAGCAGAGCGGCCTATTTCTCGTTGCATGTTTATTTTTGGAAGCGGCGCGGCGGCCGCATTCACTCTCGATTCTCTGCCTAGCTTTTCATTTACTTTTTTATTTTTATTTTTTTGGTTTTGTTAAGTTTTATTTGTTTTAGGGCGTTGTACAATTGAGCGGATGCATCATGTGATGAAGGGTGGATAGTGGGTTACTAACTAGACAGAGGGAAGGGTCTTAGCATTACATTTGCACCTGTGTCAATGACGTGAGAAAAAGGTGGGTCAATTGTAGTTATTACTTTGTATAGTTGGCTCGCAAACATTGACAAATGTCTAGAAAAATATTGTGTAGTAAGTTCTTATTGTAAGGCAAGTTCTTAATTTTTAAGTTGCAGAAATTTATTGATCCCTGGCGCCTGGCCTGATTTTGATACACCGAATGCCACATTTTTTGTACAGAAGGAAATGGTTCCGACCCCTACAGAAATGAACATACAAGCCTACTTATAAGTATATTCTATCTATAATACTTTTAAACAGCTCGTTCAAAAGAAAAATTTTAATTTCTTCGACCATCAGACCTGAAAATGACCTATCTTTGCAGAGTCAAACTTATTTAAGGACAAACTCTAGATCTGCTGGCTGTAGGACCATGAATAAAACTGTTGTTCCTTGATCTAAAATTTATTAAATACAGAATAACGGGGAATACATTTTGTTCACAAATATAATGTAAAATACCATATATACCTTTTCTTATTGGCTTCGGTTGTGGATAACCTCCCAACCGCCTTTTATCGACCTTTTGTGCGACAGACAATTCTTCATGTTTTATGCATTTTGTCAGACGATTTCACCCCGGATACTTGAATTCCTTCACAAGGTGGATATTTTTTGATGAGAATGGGTGAGAGTGTTGACCTGAGGCCTTCGAACTAAAGAGGCAAAGGGGCAGCCGACCGCTTAAAAGTTCAAAGCTTTCAGGCCAAGAAGCCCCCAGGCAGAAATGGAAACGCCCACTTTGGGAGACCCGGGTTGCAGCATTACGCTGCATCTTTTGAGCTGCATCCTTGACCCAAACAATGCGACAACTTGTGAGCGAAAGGATAGTGGGAGTGCTGCCACAACCTCGTGGAAACTTAAATTGAATGTTGGGAAAACGCTTGAACAGTGACCATGTGAAAAGGTCTACCAACCCCCAGAATCAGGGTGGAGGATAAGACTGGAATAAATGTATGTAAAAATGGAAAAAAGCAATTAATACTTTAGTTGAGTTAATAACCTGTAAAATAGTATTTGCATCTACGTCTAAAAAAATATATATTACCATTTGGTTAAGTGTTATTTAAAAGAAAGTGTATAAATCTCGACATGATGTCACAACAGGAGCGGCTACTTCGACCCTGGCAGAGCTCACGACCTGCGAAAAGTTCAGGATACTCTGTAGTCCAATTCCGGCTATCCAACGCGTGACCGTTCAAGGTGCGTGCTGGGAATAGAGACAAGCCGAAGTCCAGCAAAGAGTTTATGGAATAATCGAGCAAGGGAAGTCGCGAATTTACAGGTGTGCAAGCCAAACGCGGAACCTGGAATATTACCCTGGGTTTGAGTCATTGAAAACTATTGCCAAATCAGCAAAATGACTTTTGAAACAACTTTACAATTCAATTACCTAAGGCCTAAGTTGTATTCAGCAAAACACAAAGAACTATGACTGTAATTTATTAAAAAAACAGAACAATATTTATACTAATACGGAAGGTAAAAAAAATCTAGGAAATGCACGGGCCAGGAAGGGAAGGTCATTTCAAAGTACATACATAAGTAAAAGGGATCAAAAGAAACGTCGGTATATTTAACTTTTAAATTTTTTTAGGGCATTATAATCTTTGTCAGAATTTTACAAATTAGTGAAGAAGTCATTTCGAGGATATTACAACAAAGAGTCAGGCGATCGGGTAATTTTAAAAAGTATTCATGCATAAATATGGTACACTTTGTGCTTTAGTTTGCGTGGCTTTGTAATTATTGTTACCTCATTAGGTAACATTAGCCAGAAGTATGTTTTGAAACCTTGCTTATTTTGTTTATACATTTCTTGTAGAGATCTCAGAAGAACGCCACTTGAGGGGTTAAGTGTATCGAGCGTTTGTTTTATTTGTCTATGAAAACAAAGACATAATATACCAGCAAAATAAAAAAAAAACAGAGACAGATACTTTTGAAGAGAAACAAGTTGGCCGTTTAACAACCGGTCCTGTGGCGCAATGGATAACGCGTCTGACTACGGATCAGAAGATTCCAGGTTCGACTCCTGGCAGGATCGAAGGTTATCTTTTTTTTTAAATCATATTCATCATAATTCATCATATGTACAACATACATATGGTATGGATATATATTTGTATACAAATACATATAGACAAAAAAAGACACCTGTAATATTTTCAACCAGTTCTGTGATGTTATATTCATATAA
Source organism: Drosophila nikananu (assembly GCA_008042635.1). NCBI lineage: Eukaryota > Metazoa > Arthropoda > Insecta > Diptera > Drosophilidae > Drosophila > Drosophila nikananu. The sequence continues at coordinate 15,331 of VNJV01010550.1, forward strand.
ATTATAATATTATCTCATTATAATGCTATTTTTAAAACACGAGAGACTTGAAATTGATATTTCAGTTTGTAGAGGTTTAAAGTGTTTGGAGAATATCTGATAGAAGCTCAAGTCGACTATTATTTTTATATGATTTCAGTTGCCTCCGTGGCGCAATTGGTTAGCGCGTTCGGCTGTTAACCGAAAGGTTGGTGGTTCGAGTCCACCCGGGGGCGCATTGCTTTTTTTCCATTCTAGAATTCATATTTGCAAACGAATGACTTTCCTTAAATCCTTTAATCAAATACTTAGTTTACTTACGAATTCAAAGCACTTTTTCGTAAGGTGATTATAGAAACCTTTCTACGTCACAAATAAATAAAAATATTAAAACAAGTGCCTCCGTGGCGCAATTGGTTAGCGCGTTCGGCTGTTAACCGAAAGGTTGGTGGTTCGAGTCCACCCGGGGGCGTACAAATTTTTTCTTGGCAATTGAATTTTTCTTTCATTGAATATGTAAAAAAAATGTGTTCATAATTTTAATTTTTTATTATTCGAATAATTAGGTATAAAGGGATAAAGATTTCTATCTTATAAACTCTTTACTTAACAAGAAGTTTCTGTTCGAAGTCACTTCTAAACAATGTAATTTGGCAACTATACAAGAGTTTTAAATAAAGTCAAACACTAAAGAGTGTACTATGAAGTGAATCTTCGTATTAAATTCGAGTTTATTTCTACAAAGATTTGTAAGTAAATAAACAGAAAACTGTTTTTTTTTATAATTTATAAAAAAAATCGCCCAACGTGGGGCTCGAACCCACGACCCTGAGATTAAGAGTCTCATGCTCTACCGACTGAGCTAGCCGGGCCTTGATATAAATGACTCTGAAAAAAATTATCTGAAACTTTACGATGACAGTGAGTAGTAATTTTAAGATAATCGTCCTTAGTTAGGTAATATTATTAATAATATTAAGTCTTAAGTTTGCAACGCAGTGAAGAAGACATTTCCGACCCTATAAAGTATATATATTCTTGATCAGCATCAACAGCCGAGTCGATCTAGCCATGTTCGTCAGTCCGTCGGTCTGTCCGTCCGTTTCTACGCAAACTAGTCCCTCAGTTTTTAAGCTATCTGATTGAAACTTTACAGATATTCTTCTATATGCTCTCAATACTATATAAATTGGAACTGGATCGGCCGACTACATCATATAGCGAGCGGAAAATTTTGAGGAAAAAATTATAACTTGGCCAGTTTTTAAAATATTTTCATATGAGATATGGGCATTTTGTATTATTCTAGAATTTCGGTTTTAATTTTATCAAAATCGGACAACTATATTATAGACCTGTCATAAGAACGATCGGAAAATTTTGAGGAGAAATTTAGAAAGTGAAAGGGTATTTAAACTTCGGCACTGTTCGTCTTGACACGAAGCATTATTCAATACTTCTGTTTCCAAGTAATAGGACTAAAACTCATATTTGGAAATCGATTGATTTGATCAGAATTGTAAAAAAAAATTCGCCCAACGTGGGGCTCGAACCCACGACCCTGAGATTAAGAGTCTCATGCTCTACCGACTGAGCTAGCCGGGCTGAATAAACTTCCTGGAAATATTTCCTCGCTTTAAATTTTTAGCAAGGATTCTGTGATCGTCACCTATCTTAAAAAATCAAAAGTGAAGTGGCAATAGAAAACAAAAAAAATATACCTATATATTGATTTCTGTATAAAATTAGATTTTCTTATAAAAAAAATTATAAAAAATGTAGCAAGCAAGTGAATTGCATTATTTTTAAAATATCTCCCGCAACATGCTTCGAAGTCATTTTTGTTTTATCAGAATATAATTATTAAACTTTCTGAAAGCATATTGCCTTCTGTCTGGATAGTAGGGCACAATATACCGTCTGCCAGCCTGATTATATGCTCCACGCCGTTGTCTGCAAACTCCCTTTTGTGGGTCTCACCCAGCTCCCATTCCTCCTCTTCCACTGCTCCTACTTTGCTTCGTCTGTGCATTCTGCTTTGTTTCCTTTCGCACATTGTTTCTTTTTAATGTTCTGTGGCAAAGTAGAGCTGCCATGAACACTCCCCTCAAGGCCTTTACTGCTCGACTCCCTTAAGTTGAGGTAGGCGCGTAATTTTATACATCATTACCATTAGGAAGCAGTAAAATTGGCTCAAGACAATGGGATCCACCACGGGACCAGAAAACAATTACTCAAACCAGGACGAAAGGAAGAGGCAGGGAACAGCCGATAGGGACATAAACAGCGAGTGCATCTCAAAGGCGACAGCAGACTCGACGAGAATAAGGGAGCAGCTCTAAAGAGTGTCTAGACGAGGCTAAAAATAAATCAATGTTTTGGCTGCCACGTGTGCAATATTCTCAGTACTTTCGAGAGCATATGTGTAGTCTGACCAGGGCTCCGCGAATTGCCCGGCTAGCTCAGTCGGTAGAGCATGAGACTCTTAATCTCAGGGTCGTGGGTTCGAGCCCCACGTTGGGCGAAACTTCAATATTTTTATTACATGTCTCACTTACAAATCTAAATACACATAATTAAAAAATTATATTGTTACACAAAAGGAAAAACATGAATTAAAATATATTTCTTCTAACTTTTTGGGATTATTTTGACTAAAAACAAGAAAGGAAGCAAACTTGCCTTGCAGCTTTCAATTGGATAATTAGGAATTAGTCTAATTAAATCAAAAGAAAAGAAAAACCAACAGGCGTTATATAAAACATTTATATGTACATATTTATGTACATCTTAGCATTTACCTATTATTATAAGCTTGGCTTTTCCTCTACATATAACGATCGTTTCTATGCCAGTAATAAGATGTAACTAACCGATTTGCATAACTTTAAAACCGAAAATTAAAAAAATACAACAATGCACAATCTCATTCATAATATATTAAATTTAATTAATTTCATAAAATTAAAACGATCAAGTCCGTTCTGATTTATATAGTAGGGTGAGTATATAAAAGCATCTCCAAATTTTCATTAAGATAGCTTCAAAACTGGCTAGATCGACTCGGCTTTTGATGCTAATAAAAAAATATGTATATTTTAGGGTCGGAAACTTCTGACTAAAATTATAATAATGCAAAGGAATAAAACAATTTAAAAAATTACATAAAATAAAGTTTCAGCCCATCCTTCGCACGAATATGTAGTTTTTTGGCAACTCTGTCGATTGGCAAGAGGAAGTTAGCAACGCGATGAAAGGTATTTTTTTTTATCCCACCAAACCAATATATTCTCGATCAGCATTAACAGCAGAATTAATCTAGACAGCTGTCGGAGTATCGGACTGTTTGTTAGAATAATCAACAGAACCTTAATACATTTATCTGTTTTTAAAAATATAAATAAATGGCCCATGAGGGGATCGAACCCGCGACCTTCGCGTTATTAGCACGACGCTCTAACCAGCTGAGCTAATGGGCCGGTTGGTATCCAGAAAAACGAAAAGCGATTGTTAAATGTGGTACAATTAATATAGTTTACAAATAAAATTTAATATATAAAAAATCAATCGCCCAACGTGGGGCTCGAACCCACGACCCTGAGATTAAGAGTCTCATGCTCTACCGACTGAGCTAGCCGGGCTGTGTGATCGCGGATCGCAACTAAATTAATTTTAAATATAAAAGGATATTTCTTTACACAATCGTGGACAAAAGTATTTTGCCAAAGCTCATAGCAATATTCCAGAGCTTGTCTCTCTGAACTCTTAAAAGAAACAGGATCCATTCCACTTTTCACGGAAAGACTCAATGTAAAGCTTTGAGAGATTAAAATATTAAGCTGATAAGCCAAACCATTACTATGACACAAGATGTGAGAGATTTTGCATTTTTGGGAGGACAAACGCATTTTGACATTGTCTACATTTAGTTCTGATTTCTTTTGTACTCAGTAATTACAGCTTTTTGCCATTTGTGAGTCCAGTTTATCAGCTTTTATGGTTTTCTTTTGTTCAATTTGATTTAGTTTGTACCGTTATTTTATTTAAATATGGTTAAAACGCGAGAACTAATCCAAATCCAGCAAATCGAAATTTTAACAAAGTACCACGCAGGTATGTATTTCGGTACAAAACCTCACCAAATTTTATCAAATACCCCGGCAAACAATATACTACCAAATTAACAAACATAAACAGACAACTTCCACGAGTAATTGAGTCAGCCAAAACAAGATGGTCTGATCCTAAGAAAGTTCAAAGATGATGTCCTTATAACACCAAAAGCAGCATCAACTGAAGTTAAAAAAAGACCACGATATTTCAATTAGCAGAAAAACAGTCGAAAGACGATTAAATGAGGCTAATTTTTCATTTCCTTTCCTTTCCTTTCATTTCCCCTGAAAATAAGTTAAAATGATTGTCATTTGCTAAATCATATGTTAACAAGTCTCCAACTTTTTGGAAAAAGAGTACCAGGGCTCTAAAAATAAAATTTAGTGCAGATTATCCCAAAACATTAAAAAAAAAAAAATTAACTCAGCGTGTTTGCTTCAACGGAATCTGTGATTTGGTTCCCATTAATGGTACAATGAATTTGAAATGAACTTGAGGAAAAAATCTTCTATCTCTTTTCGCTAGGTTTTTTATATGTAGTTTTCTGATGTTAAATAAGATAAAGATACAAAACTTTAAAAAGTTTGAACAAGAACACAACTTCGATGTTAAATTTTTTTTACATCTTATTTATTTAATCTACGAAAATACCTGACCCGGCAATACAAAATTACAAAAATAATGGCCCATGAGGGGATCGAACCCGCGACCTTCGCGTTATTAGCACGACGCTCTAACCAACTGAGCTAATGGGCCTCATACTTTCTGAGTTTAAGAATTTCTAAATATGAGGTTCTTTCCATTTGAAAAATTAAAATAAATCAAAAGTTGCCTTTCGATCCTTCGAAAATCCAATAAGAATAAAACCAAGACAACATTCAAAAGAAGAAATTGGCCCATGAGGGGATCGAACCCGCGACCTTCGCGTTATTAGCACGACGCTCTAACCAACTGAGCTAATGGGCCTTATGATTTTTTTCTATTTTAAGGATTTCTAAATATGAAGTTCTTTTCATTTGAATAAGGGTTATAAACGATTAAAATAAATCAAAATTTTACTTTCGATCCAACGACAGTCCAATAATAGTAAAATATCAAAAAACATTCAAAAGAATAAGTTGGCCCATGAGGGGATCGAACCCGCGACCTTCGCGTTATTAGCACGACGCTCTAACCAGCTGAGCTAATGGGCCTTGCTGTTAATACGGTTTCTTAGGACTTGTTACAAAGCGTGAAATTAGTTTTAATAATCCTAGAAGATAAGCAAAATATAACTAAATTAATTTCTAAATTAGAAGCACTCTTACAAAAAAAGATCATCATGGCCCATGAGGGGATCGAACCCGCGACCTTCGCGTTATTAGCACGACGCTCTAACCAGCTGAGCTAATGGGCCTGCGTTGACGATGGGGGTGTGTAAGTTTTTTTCAGATTTACTACTTACCCCAAGCTAGTTATCCAGGTGGGAATTAGCTTCGATCGATCATCTATTTCTGGGAGTTATCACTGAAACGGAAAACAGTTTTTGGTAATAAATAATACAGAAAATGTAAGGCAGGCACACGGCTGCCTGAAAATGCATCAATGAATCGTGTTTTCACACATGGCACAGTGGAAGAGGACAGGAAAACTAATGAAGAAATAAAAAATAATCGCGGAGGAGGCAAAGAGAGAAAAGGAAAACTGCAAGTCGCGTAGATACTAAAAAGCGAATAAAAACGAACCAACGCAATATGTTTTCTGTGGTGTAGGTTAGGGAGAGCAGCCCCCAACTCAGCCCAATACATACATATGTACATACTTATACATACGTGTACATATGAACTTCATAGGCCGTCTCGTCCGACAACTTGCAATTGTGAAAGAATGAGCGTGGAAACAGGCAGACGGCGCAAAAGGCTGCAAGAGATGGCAGCAAAAAATGTTGCAGCATTGCAAGGCAGCAGCAGCGGCGGCGCTGAGAAGGCGGGCAGACAGGCATTCAGTCTGATGTCAGGGACATGAAGTTGCAATGAAAATGAAATTGCAAGCGGCCCAAAGACTGGCGGGATATTTTTACGGGAGCGCAGCAGTGTTGGTGCGACGAATTATATTTAGTTGCCAGTGTCTGGTTCAACTGCCTTTTATGTGACAGCTTTTAGATATGTATCTACGAGATACATTTTAGACTCTGCCAGAGCGCACGCCGAGAGCTGCATCATTCTCAGTGCGCTATTTTCGCTTTCAACGAATGTCCGCTGAAGAGTATAACGGCGAAGTTGCAACCAATATGAACGACCATGGCTCTCAGACTGCAAGACCCGTTTTCGCCATCACACTCCGGCAGGTTAATGGGACAGAAAATACTAGAAGAATCTATAGCCAAAGAATGCGCTTTCCGATCCATACAGGTAGAACAGCTCAAAATTGTTCAATGCTTCTGTTTCATTGGAGAATATTCATAGGGCATGTCACCAATAGAAAGCCATATCTGAAGACTTTATAACAAATCAACACTTTTAAATTCTGTAGTAAGCTATTTTGGGACTTGTTTAAGTAAAATTCTTGGGGTACCTAAGTTGAAAATTCATTGGAAAGGTTCCGGAAAAAAATTTAATTCTTGTTAATTTGTTGTATTTGATAATGCTCTGGTTTACTCTATTTTTCTACATTTATGATTTCAATAAAAACAAACAAATTCGTTTTTGGGTGTTCCGTTTTCACAAAATGTTTCTTAATTCGTTATTATCCGAATATTTAATGGTTTTTACTGCTCAAACTAATAAAAGCAAACAACATTTTAAAAAGTCTTTATTTTTTTATTAACAAAACTTTCAAAGCAAAATTGTCCTTTAAAATTAAACATTTTAATTAAAATGTTTTCGTGTGAAAGTGAAAACCAAATGGAAAACATGTAACATATACGGATGCCTAAAAGTATAATACGGGAATCGTTATTTTTGAAATTTTTGAATAAACCAACGTATTTTTAGTGGACTTTCCGTTATAGTTTAGTACATAAATACCGCAGGTGATCTTATCGAACCTTTAATAATTACTAAAACCTTGATTTCTGTTTTCTTGTGAATGTTTTTGTGCTCCTTAGCTTCACATTTGGTCTTTAAATCATTTATATTTTATTCGGTTTTTAAGCTTAAGTTGAGTTTAAGTTTTAGTAAAACTTGACTAAGAAAATTGGTTGTCTATAGTTTGGATGTGAAACTCAACACTAACAGGGACCCAAACTTTATGTCAAATATTTTCCTGATCAGCAAAACAACAGCTGATCTTAGGAAGTAGGGAAGGTATTAATGTGGGGAGTCCATTCTATGTTCTGCGCTTCAAATTTGTAAGTTTAGAGCACAACTACCAACGTTATGTATAAATGTAAAATAATAAGGAACATTTAAAAATACTTTTTCGGAACTTTTTACAAAAAAAGGAAGTCATGCCTAGACATACACACTTATGTACATATGTTACATACAATTTTAAGTTTGGGTACCCTATAGATCGACATTTTTTTTAGTACTGGACTCACAGTGCAGCCTATGTATGTAAGTATGTATGTATGTGTATAAATTTAGTTGCATGTGGACCTGCATTAACAGCATTGACTGAGCCACTAAACGAGTTAGCCGAGGAGCCGGCAGAGGCGGCGTTTCTTCAGCTGAGGCCTATAAGAATACAAAGGGAAAGAGAAGCAAGGAGAAACAGCGGGTATAGATAGATGGAGAGGAAGAGAATGAGAGAATCGCAAGCACACCAACACAGCCGAATTCGTACATACATACAGCTGTGTTCGCTGAAATAGCAGTGCTTACGACCTGCACGTTAATGTTGGGAAATTACTATAACAAGACTACTTTGAAATCAAATCAAATCTGTACTTTGCAATTGTGGTTTTGCGAATCCCCCTTCGTTGTTTCGGCTTCCGTTCATATTTTACTCAATTGGAAACCATTTTGACAGAACATTTTAAAAGGCTTTGAATTTCTTTATATGCTTTTCCCTCCTTTCTAAGCCGAAAACCTTCTTACCTTCCTCTCTTGGAGCAGTAAGGTCTCTACCAACTAAAATGAAATTTTGTACGTAGTAAAGGTGCATTGTCGTATAAACTATAATAACGAACTTAATTAAACTCACTCTTCATAAATTACACAAGATTTCGCTTGTTTTTATCTTTATGTTCCATTTTACAAAAGCATTGCACAATTTTGCAATTAAATGAATTGCAAGAAAAACGGGTTTTAAGTTTTTCTCCTGTCGCACTGCTATTTAGGTGAACGCAGCTGTATATGTATATAGCATGTACCTATGTATGTACTTACATATGTACATATGTAAATGGAGGGAGAACCAGCAGCTAAACAAACAGCAAGAACGAAACTACAGCAACAAAAATAACAATAATGAAAAAGAAAAGGCGAATCAACAACAACGGCGTCTGCTTGTCCCAGTCGCTTTGTTTTTTGTTCTTACGCTTTGCCCGCTCTTTCGGGGCTCGAGCCGAAGCAGACGATGAAAACAAAAAAGCATGTAAAAAACAGAATAGGCAAATCGAGGAAGAGAGCCGGAATAAGTATGCATGTATGTTTGCATGTTTTTAAGTAAGAGGCATACAAGAGATATGGAGAAGACTGAAGCTCCTCTGTTGATTTACGGCTTTGAGCTGCAACTTACCGGAGCTGAACACAAATACTGTTTACATTCGCCACTTTGTGTTATGCGTTTCTACATTGCACACTCACACACACACACACGCACGCACGCACACAAACAGAACATTTATGTAGCTGCAATTATCGCGAATATTTTGATAGTTTTCGCCACACAACGTTTGTACCCCCAAAGCAAAGGGGTCAAAATGTAGTAGAACTAAGAACTTTTGCTATTTCAACAGATTGGTTTTTAATTGATTTCCACTGTTAGCGTTTGCCGCGCACGCTAGCTTGTCAACAATCCGCTTTCCGACGAACCAAACTGCACACTCGGAAACTCTAAGAACGAATGAGACCCACTGATTTCGCCCTCGATGCTGGCGCTTTGGGGCTGGCGTCGCACACTGGGGCGACTAGACGAGTTCGCGACAAAATAGCACAACATTGAATCTAGAAAAAATTGCAACAAATTACACCTGATAAACGACAAGTAATTTAAACCATTATGTGCTTTCGGTGTAATATTTTACACGTTGAACTAATTTATGGGGTTCATAAGAAATTTTATTTTTAAAAAATTTTAGAAGGGATTCAATCCTTACAACTTGTTATGTAGTTAAATTAAACGTTTGTTTATACTTTCAAAACTATTTAAACTTAAAGATCGAAACGGACGGACGGACTTCGATCGACTTGGCAGTTTATGCTGATCAATAAAAAATTAATATATTGTACATATATTGTACATATATATAAATTGTATAGGGTCGGAAATGTCTCCTTCACAGTGTTGCAAATTTATAATATCACATGTCGAGTCTGCTTCGGTTTTAATATAATTTATGCATGACGTTAAAATTTTTCAGGTTCTTTAGCTTTTCAGCGACATATTTACATATGTAAGTCACTGTGCATGAAATCGACTGTTGCGATTTAGAAGCAGATCATTTCTCGTAGGGGATGGTTCCAAAGAAATGTACATTTTTATGGTGAGTAAAAAAATGTTTGGTTATAATTTTATTAAAGTCATGATTTTTAATGTAATTTGAAATAAACCTATAGCATAAATGGCACAACGCACTGCTTAATTACTGCTTTAAAAAAGTCGATAATGTGGTAGACACCTGAATCAAAAGCTTTTACGCTACATTTAGCACATTTGACCATTGGCGTGCGTGCGGTCCTGTGGCGCAATGGATAACGCGTCTGACTACGGATCAGAAGATTCCAGGTTCGACTCCTGGCAGGATCGATTTTTTTATACCCTGTATTTGCTTTCATTGCTATTAAACGAATTTAATGCCACCTAATAATTGAAATATACAAACATTTTTTATTCTCCATAATATAGTCAAATCTATATATGTATAATTTATATGCATGTAGGGAAAACTCAGCATTTTGCTTCGATGATAACATGTGGTCCTGTGGCGCAATGGATAACGCGTCTGACTACGGATCAGAAGATTCCAGGTTCGACTCCTGGCAGGATCGAAGTTTTTTCTCTTTTTTAAACTTTATTTTAATTTAATTAAATATTTTAATTACGGTGAATTCATATTCATAAATATATTTTTTGTAAAATTTATTTTTGTAGTTTTATTTTAACATATAAAACATAAAAAAGAAAGTCGCCCAACGTGGGGCTCGAACCCACGACCCTGAGATTAAGAGTCTCATGCTCTACCGACTGAGCTAGCCGGGCATTTATGTGGCGGTTGGCCAAAGACAGTGAAGCGTTAGCGAGCACAACTTCCCTTTTTTGGTAAGGTCGAGCTTTTTGTATACAAAAAAATTAAACGCTTGAATAAAATGTTTAACTTAATCTTTATTGTTAATTGTAAGGCTTTTAAACCAAATCGGATACATATGAACAGAATACAGCCCTATTTTTAATGTATAATTTATTATTCTTCTTATCGGCGAGTTCTCTGCAAAAGCTTGCTCTACAAAAGCTCGTATAACATTATCATAATTGGGCGCCAGTGTTCGCAGCGGTCCTGTGGCGCAATGGATAACGCGTCTGACTACGGATCAGAAGATTCCAGGTTCGACTCCTGGCAGGATCGATGTTTTTTGCTTACAAGAATGAAAATCTTTTATTCAAGAATGAAATTCTTTTATTCTTGTACATATTTAAAAATATAGTTTGAGTAAAATCGGATAGTAAACAATACAGGTTTTGTATTTGTTTAATATGTGTCAAAAAGTTCCTAGCAACATTATTTATTCATAGGCAAATTATTTATTTAGGAACAGCAAATATCTGCAGTTATAAGCCGTACCCTTATAAGGAGTGTTTTATAACGATAAGTAGGCAGGCGGAAAGATTGGTGGATTAATTTAATTTAATTTAGTTGATAGCCCTTGCCTCGTACTTATTAAATGTAACTTAATTAAAAGAGAAAAAAACAATAAAAGACAGATTGAATGTCAAATATTTAGCCAGGCCCTCCTTAATTTTAATTTCACCCACATTTCTCCTCTTTGGAAATTTGGGATGGGCCTGCGACTTAAAAACGGATTATTCTCTTAACATTATTCACAAATTATTTTGCTATCCGTGATTTCACATTAGGACACACACGTGTCTAGCTTTTCTGCTCGTTTATTTCACTCTTTGAATTTGTAATTATTATGTTTATAGGAGTAACCTTTTTGGAGAGCCAAGGATAAATGCATTTATTTTGGTATATATAACTAAGTATGCGTAGAATATTATGACTTTTCGTTAAAATTACGAATTACATAAAATATTAAAAAAATAATAATAATAATAATTTTTCCTTTTAGCATCTTTTTACAATAGATTTTATTTACAGAATGAAGCACAGTAATAGTAATCAATTGGGTTAGGTTTGTTATAAAAAAAGGGGTCCAGTGTTGTGGTCGTTTGTAATTTGAATTCAGAATTATGTCATAAAATTTCTATGTTGCCGTTTTATTCTCTGATATTTTATACTATTTACTATTTACATTCTGATGATAAAATACAGTTTTGTCTCCCTTCATCTCTATTATTAAAGAGCATAAAACTATTCATACTCGTTGCTATTATGTTTATCGAGACCCTGGTTTTGAACTGAGACGTTAACAAATTTTAGTTTCTTTTTATACCATGTACCGTAGGTACAAAGGTATATTAATTTCGTGCAAATGTATGTAACAGGCAGAAGAAAGCATTTCCGACCCCATAAAGTATATATATTCTTGATCAGCATCAACAGCCAAGTCGATCTAGCCACGTCTGTCTGTCCGTCTGTCAACGTCCGTCTGTGTCAACGCCTAGATCTCAGCAACTATAAGAGCTAGAGTAACCAAATTCGGTATGTAGGTCGAAATGTTTTGCACGCAGATCAAGTTTGTTTAAAAATTTCCCTCCCACTCCCCCGCAAATCAATAAAAACGTTTTGCAGCCGCAAATATTACCATATATCTTTCTTATTGTGCATAGGCATGCATATGTAGAACATGTATCAATACCGGTAAAGATCGGTTGAAGAACACAAAAGTTATTTACTTATCAGTGTGCTATCTATTTGGCAGCTAGCAACAGGTGCATCCCAAAAAACAACAACAAAACTGATGAGCGCAAGAAACTAACTCCCGTGCGCAAAAAAGAGAGGAGGGGTTATCTCTGTCTCTGTCTTGCAAAGAGCGAGTTTGTTTACATTTCTCTAATAGGCAAAAGTCGCAATAGGCAAAAGCGGCGATATATTTTGGTACATGGTATATAACAGTCGTTCACGAACGACTGTAGCTTTCTTACTTGTTCTTTCTGTTATTTATAGAAGTGTTACATATGTACATTCACCTTACTGTCTTCGGTAAACTAAGTTTTGAATATCCTTTCGGCTTGCAAATTATTAGATCCTACGACAGGTAAAACGCATAATCTATCGATTGGCGTAACGTGTAATTTAAAAATACCGATGATATATGAAAATATACATATTTAATGATTTAAAGTATTATCAAACAAGATAGGAAACATTCTTTGGGACGCAGTATTTTGTATACCCTTGCATAAAAAATTTGTAACTGGATATACAAAACAAAAGATATGTGACGCATATAGATATATAGTGTTCATATGTAGATACAATTTAAAACTTTATTTTAAAGTCAAAATTAATTTGTATTTCTCAGACTAAATGCCGACAACCCACAAAGAAATGATAACCTGTAAATTTTATATTTTACATTTTACTTTTTTTTTCCTATATTACAAAAATTTTAAAATGTATTAGAAACGTTAAACAAAACATCTCAAGTCATACATATACGAAAGTGAATATTTTTCTTTAAATTTTTGGTTTATTTTTAAATATATGAACACGAAATACCCAAACATATATTTTTCTTATAGTTCCTGATCGTTCCACTACAGTGTGGTCCAATTGGGCTCGTTCCAACTTATATGCAAATAAGAGTTGAAGACTAGAAGACTATTTGCCAAGTAACATATAGATAGCTAAAGATAGCTGGGAGATTAGCTTGTGATAAGCCGGACATGGTTCGACTGCTGATCAAGAATAAATGTAAATGCATGTAAATTTATAATTAATAAAAAAAATTCGATCCTGCCAGGAGTCGAACCTGGAATCTTCTGATCCGTAGTCAGACGCGTTATCCATTGCGCCACAGGACCGTTGGTTCTGACGCGCACTAAGCTCTACGTAAGCTGTCACAGCTCAAGAATCTCCAACTATCAGAATTCTTCAGTTTATTTATAGACAATGTAAATTTACGAAAAAAAAACACTTGAGCTGACACAACCAGTTTTCTTCATCATCATGTGTTGCATGTTTATTCAATGGAACGGAACTGTTTTCCGTTCATTGGACCGATTGGGTTATAATCTAGCGATCATTGTTTACCAACCAATCAATAGGTGTTGCCCGGCATTCAACGAGAATTTTGAACTGGTCAGGCAAACCCGTAATCAAAATAAATTAAGTATACGTATATATGGCTGATAACACATGCTAGCTGAAACTCGATCTACTATTTGCTCTGCCACCGGCCAGGGCTTCCCTCAAAGCTCGGCCAGACTACCAGCGCACGCTGACTGGAATGAGAATTCGCATCGCCTCGCTTCGCAATTCATTCAGGTTTTTGCAAAGTCACGAAGCCTAAGCGAAACGGTGTTCGGCTACATTCGCCTAGTCAAACATTATTTGGCATTTCAAACACCCTTATCGCGGGCAGAGTGTGTACACTCTAAAAAAAAAGCCAACAGTTGAGCACAACAAATCGGGTTTTCTATTGATTTTTAAACAGTTGCCTGAGCTAATTTTGTACTATTAAATTGTATGGGCAATTTAACTTTTTTTCCGAGTGTTGACAGTTTGCAGTTTGCCTGCCTGATAAGAGTCTTAGAGCATCTGAGCTTTGGCTTTGCCCCCATAGAGTTATTTGAAAAGCTTTCTGCGATCACTTAAAAGCCCCCGGGGGACAGGCGAGTCAAACAGTAGTTCCCGGCAGTCGAAGCTTCCAACATGCCGATCGAGCTCCTTTTTTTGCTCGCCACCTTGGCGATCGTGTTCTTCATCTGGCAGAGGCGGGCTTTCAGTTTCTGGCAGAGCCGCGGGGTGAAGTTTATTCGCCCGCTGCCCCTCCTGGGATGCACTCGAGAGTTCTTGACCGGGCGGCTGCCCTTTTTCGAGCAGATCCAAAAGTTCCACGAGGCCCCGGGCTACGAGAAGGAGCCGTTCGTGGGCGTCTATCTGGCTTACCGTCCGGCCCTGGTAATACGCGATCTGGAGCTGATCAAGACGGTGATGGTGAAGAAGTTCCAGTACTTTAACAACCGTGTGATGCAAACGGATCCCCACAATGATGCCCTGGGCCATAACAACCTCTTCTTCTCCCGAAGCCCGGCGTGGAAGGAGTTGAGGAACAAGATCTCGCCGGTCTTTACCTCCGGTAAGATCAAGCAGATGTATCCGCTAATGGTGAAGGTAAGAAGAGCATTTATTGAAATATACACTTAAGTATATACAAAAATATTCGCTCGAAGATAGGCAAGAACCTGGAGGACAGTGCCGATCGCCTGGGTAGCGGCTCGATAGTCCAGATCAAGGATCTGTGCGCCCGCTTCACCACCGACCTGATCGCCACCATTGCCTTCGGGCTGGAGGCCAACGCTCTGCAGATTCCCAAGAGTGAGTTCTACCACCACAACAAGGCGGTCTTCGCAGTCTCCCTGAGTCGGGCCATTGACTTTGCCATAATCTTCATGCTACCGGCCTTCGCGTCGCTGGCCCGCGTGAAGCTCTTCTCCAAGGATACCACCAAGTTCATCCGGAGCAGCATCAACTATGTGCTGGCCGAGAGGGAGCGCACGGGGCTGAAGCGGAACGATCTCATCGACATCCTGCTGGCCTGGAGAAAGGAGGCGGCCGCCAATCCGGCGAAGAAGCACCAGGCCAATGACCTGGACTACCTGGTGGCCCAGGCAGCCATCTTTCAAACCGCCGGCTATGAGACAAGCTCCTCCACCATGACGCTGACGCTGTACGAGCTAGCGCAGAAGGAGGAGCTGCAGGATCGCCTCCGCCAGGAGATTGCAGACTTCTTCGGCGAGGATGACCATGTCACCTACGAGCGCATTCAGGAGATGCCTTACCTGTCGCAGGTGGTCAACGAGACGCTGCGCAAGTACCCGATTGTGGGCTTCGCGGAGCGCGAGTGCTCCCAGCCCGCGGAGGGCGAAAAGTTCACCCTCAGTCCGTACAGCAACTTGGAGTTACCCCACGGCATGTCTGTCTATGTGTCCGCCCTGGCCATCCATCGTGATCCGCAGTACTGGCCGGAGCCGGAGAAGTTTGACCCGGAGCGCTTTGCTCCCGAGAATCGCCACAACATCAACATGGATGCCTACATGCCGTTCGGCGTGGGTCCGCGCAACTGCATCGGCATGCGACTGGGTCTCCTCCAGGCCAAGCTGGGCCTCGTTCACCTGTTGCGCAATCACCGAGTGCACACCTGTGACCAGACCACCAAGACGATTGAGTGGGCCGCCACCAGTCCGGTGATTGCCTCCAAAAATGACATTGCCCTGCGGCTGGAAAAGGTTTCTGGGTAATGAAGTTTGATATTGTTAAACAAATCAATTTCAACTATTAGTTGCCATTAAATACAAGTGTTATTCCAAAGATTAAAGGATTTCCATGACTTCTGCTAGAATGGCTGGAAGCCCAAAACAAATGCTTAACTAATTCAAGTTCTTTGAGAAACTTTATTCAACAAGTAGATTGAAAAATATTGCAAATGCAAAAGCATACTTTATGAAATCGGGGTGTTGAAAGAAATATTTACTTACCAAATACATTAACACTCAAAGGCTTTTATAATTTGTTTTACAAATTAATAATATACTTTCTGGCTTAAATTCCTCGTACAATTCCTCTTTACAATAAGTCTGTAAAACAGAATAAAGACTCTATATCAATGGCCAACTTTACACTATTTACACTATATCTATGACCAGCTTTGTGTTTACACAACCACTTAACCTCCCAAAGATGCGGAAAGCTTCATTCCGTGTGACAAGCCAAGGACGCCCCGTGAACAATTATCCTTGAAGGAAAATGTCATAATGGCAGCAGCTCGGTGGAAACTGCATGACACAGCAGTTACACCACAAAAAGTTTTGCTTGTTGGGTCCAGAGCTCCGGAGTCCTTGTTAGGGCCATGTAGCGACTTGTTGGTGCCCCACTGAAGCACACTTGTGCCCAAGCACACACTCATTCCCATTCTCGCGCTGAAGCACTTAGCGCATTTAATGCGATTGTCAATTTACTCAGACCTCGTTGTGGAAGCTGGGGAGGATTGCAGCCGAGGAAGAGGTGAGGAGGCGCCTAATGAGCGGTTGCCGCCAAGGCATTGATTACGCGGGACGGAAAGGGAAAGCTAATTATTCAGAGCTTAGGCTAATATTGTTCTTAAACTTGTTTGCAAAATTGTATAATTTATCATATAAGTTAATTTAATCAAGATTATTGAGTTAATGATTGATTTGTTAATGATTAAACAAGCGCTGTTGGCACTATTTTGTGTCTATTTTTAGACAGAAGTTTTATTTACCTATGCATCTACATTATATATCCCTCTGGGAAAGTTCAGAAATCGGGAACGATTTGTTTATTCCTTTCTTAATAAATTTGTACTAAGCTTTTCTCATAAAGACACGTTTCCATCTGTTGCTATAAGATCTTGGTAACTGAATTTGGTTAAATATTATATTATAATTAATATCCCCAAAGCTGTTTCTTATTTTATCTTATGGTAATATTGCATATTGTTTCTATGAGAGCTATATCATAAAACCAAGAGATTTTAATCTAATTTAATTTAAAAATTGGATTTTGAAGTCGTTACTCAAACTCATGATAATATATATAAAAACGTTAGATTGATAAAGATAAAAGTTGATACTATGGAAATTGCTTTATCCAGAGAGCTAAAAAATAGAACCAAGTGTTAGACAAGAGCTGGACATAATATTCATTTTTGTTGTACGGATCTAGGCCATCTAAAACTTAAATAGTTAGTATGAAAGTAGTATGATGCTTTGTAGCCAAACCATTAAGGGTGAAACTTAAAGGAACAAGAAAATTGCTAATTCGCTTTGTGTATCAAATCGTTAAAAATGTATAAAAAAAACTTTAATCAAACAGGACAGAAAGCAAAAGAAAATGTTCCCAAATTAAGAACATTTTATTTCAATACTGAAATAAAGAGAAATGTTGCAAAGATCTTGTTAAGCAACACCCATTGATGATTCCACTAGAGGTGGAGAAACATCGATAGCGTTCGATAACATATTTGTTTTTGAACAAGAACAAACATGCAAATAAAATTAAATAATATTTTACGTTTTTTTTTTTATATCCATTTAAGAAGAAGAACTGTGCAAATTCTTAAAATTTTAAGAATATTACAAATTTGTGTTTTTTTTACAAACTGTAGGTATCAAAAGCTGAAATAAATTTTAAATAAAATAAAGTTTAATAAACACAGAAAAATGATTGTACAATAATTCCAATACTTTAATTTTTTTTTCTTGTTTCCTATTATTCGATAATAATTAACCTTACAATTTGTTATGACTTGGGAGGGCCGAAGTGGGATTTTTTTCTTCAGAATCCATTTAACTTGCTTCTGCTAAAAAAATTTAGTGAGCATTTTTGCCTTGGTTATCAAATATTTTCCAGGCAGATGTTGTGTTATAACAATTTTTCTCCACAACAAACAATTACTATTTGCAATTTCAATGAAAATTTGAAAACCTTAAATTTTTGTGTCATCAAAGAAGTTTTTCTTAAAGAACTTTTCACTCACTTTGGCCATGGCAATCCCTCAGTCACGTTCCACCTCCACATACGGGATACAACGTTTTGGTGAAACGCAACGTGAAATAAACTGACATCAAATTTAATGATAAACTGCAGTTAAGCCAATTTACAGTTGACTTGTTTTAAGGGTGATACTGGAACTGCAACTGCAACTGCCACTGCCAGGGGCACTGGCAAATGCGTGGCACGCAACGCGGTGACTTTGGACTGACCTTCGTGGCGGATTTGCAAGC
>VNJV01010569.1:0-29433 GCA_008042635.1 Drosophila nikananu
CATGGGGTGAAATGATGGATTGGCGTGTTGGCACTCTAAGCATAATTGTGTCATGTCCCGGGGGAGACGACAGGAGACTCACCTCCCCAAATGCCGATTTTCAGCTGCTTCCGATCCAAGTTCTCGATGTAGTCGCCCAGGACCTTGTTCAGCACATCCGCCACCACCGCCTCGAAGACCATCTTGTCCTAGCGCTGAGGTCCGGTACTCCTATTGATTTTTCTTCGGTGTATTCCAATCGCTTGACTTTGTTTTTTCAGAGATACTTGTGGCCGCCGTCGTTGTGTGGGCTAATGATTTTCTAAATTGTACGAGAGCACAGAAACAAAACAGATGGAACGGAGAGGCGATTAAAAACACGGCGTGGATGATGTCATCGTACTAGGCAAGACGAAATTTAACACAATTCGCCAGGCCTAATTCATTAAATTTCGAAAAAAAAAACTATACGGAGCTAGCTGCGATATGGCGTGGTCCGGCAGTTTCACAACCATGTGCATCGACTGGCTTATCTGCATTTACTACACCCATTTACCAGCCGCATTTCCAAAATAACAACAATAATACGACGCGCCTTCGATCAATGCTTGCTTGAAACTGAACAGCTGTTTGTTTTGGCCATTCGCTACATTGGCCTGCAGCGTCAGCGCACAGTGGGCTAAAGACACGATTTTCTGGTCATAAAGAGAATGTCATAAAAAAAATGGGTAAATGTTTAGCCTAAAAATTGCAAACACCGTGAACGGTTTTTTGGTCATAACTTGGCTGAAACTCAACCGATTTCAGTCTAGTTTGGATTTTTCTTCTCGGTTTTTATAGGAGAACTTTTCTGCATTCAAATCTAGATTTCTAATTTTTGGCGAATTTTTGTTAATTTTTTACGATGTAAAAAAAATGGATAAATTTTTAGTCTAAAAATTGCAAACACCTTGAAAGGTTTTTTGGTCATAACTTGGCTGAAACTCAACCGATTTCAGTCTAGTTTGGATTTTTCTTCTCGGTTTTTATAGAAGAACTTTTCTGCATTCAAATCTAGATTTCTAATTTTTGGCCAATTTTTGTTAATTTTTTACGATGTAAAAAAATGGATAAATTTTTAGTCTAAAAATTGCAAACACCTTGAACGGTTTTTTGGTCATAACTTGGCTGAAACTGAACCGATTTCAGTCTGGTTTGGTTTTTTCTTCTTGGTTTTTATAGGAGAACTTTTCTGCCTTCAAAACTCGATTTATAATTTTTGGCCAATTTTTGACATTTTTTTGAAAAAGATGGGTAAAACTAAATTTATTTATTTTTGAAGACTTTTTTAATTGTATTTGTTTTTGCTAAAAAATTTTTGTTTTCCGCCCATAGTACCAGCTCTGAACAGCTGTGCGGGCGTGTCTCCGTCACCCTGTGAACGGCAATCTGGTAGGTGACGTGTGGCGAAGTTGACAAAAAACTATGCACACCCGGTTTATTTTGTTTATCCTGGTCCTGGCGCCGCTGGTGCTGGCCAAGAAGTTCAAGGAGGAAGAGAAGCCGGCGTGGGCCAAGAAGGACATACGCGACTACAGCGAGGCGGACTTGGAGCGCCTCCTGGATCAGTGGGAGGCGAGTGCTGAAAGTTGAAAGTGTAGAGAACCCGCATAACAATCCACATCTTTCAGGAGGACGAGGAGCCCCTGGAGGCGGACGAACTGCCCGAGCACCTGCGCCCGCAGCCCAAGCTGGACTTCTCCAACCTGGACAGCAAGAATCCCGAGGACCTCCTGAAGGTGTCGAAAAAGGGACGCACGCTAATGACATTCGTCACGGTGACCGGCAAGCCCACAAGGGACGAGGCGGAGACCATTACCAAACTGTGGCAGACCAGCCTGTGGAACAACCATATCCAGGCGGAGCGCTACATGGTCGACGATGACCGCGCCATATTCCTCTTCAAGGACGGCGCCCAGGCGTGGGAGGCAAAGGACTTCCTGATTGAGCAAGAGCGCTGCAAGGGAGTCACAATTGAAAACAAGGAGTACCCGGGCGTCAATGCCCAGAAGGACGAGTTGTAGACTTTCTATCAAAACATTCTCAATCAAGTATTTCTTAAGCGCAAAGTTGATCAAATTGAAATAAATTAAAAATTATAAAAGACTACCCCTATCGTTTATAGCATAGAGTGACCAGCTGCAGCAGTCAATATTTATCGATAATTTTGCGGTCATACAGCGGTCCAATAAGAAATTGGAAATTCCGCTTGAGATACTATATTTATTAGAAAAGTAAGTGTTTTTGTGGTGTTTTTGATATTAAGGCCTGCAAGATATCAAAATAATACAATTTAATTATTATTTGCAGCAGTACCTGCTCAGTCGCCTCTTCCCAAAGATGCCCGTCACAGCCAAGATCGGTCCGAGCATTCTGAATGCAGATCTATCCAATTTGGCTGCCGAGTCCCAGAAACTGCTGGACAATGGCGCAGACTACCTGCACCTGGACGTCATGGACGGTACATTCGTGCCGAACCTCACCTTCGGTCACCCCATGGTCAAGAGCCTGCGGAACAAGATCAAGGTGACCTCTAGAGCCGGGTGTTAACGTATTTACTTACTGTGTAATCCGATATAGACGGCGTTTTTTGAGACGCACATGATGGTCCAGAAACCGGAGCAGTGGATAGAGCCCATGGCCGATGCGGGCGTCAACCTGTACACTTTCCACATTGAGCCCGTGGAGGACGTGGCCAAGGTCAGCCGGCTGGTTCAGGAGGCCGGCATGAAGGTGGGCCTGGCCATCAAGCCGGGCACTAAGGTCAAATATAGATTTTCTTTAGTTTAGTAAAATTACTCTAAAAACGCTTGTTCAATTGGTCTTGCAGGTCGAGGATCTGGAGAAGTTCGTGTCCATTGCCGACGTGGTGCTGGTAATGACCGTGGAGCCCGGATTTGGAGGCCAATCGTTCATGGCCGACATGATGCCCAAGGTGGAATGGCTACGCGAGAACTACCCCGGCCTGGACATCGAGGTGGACGGCGGCGTGGGACCCAAGACCATCGAATGCTGCGCCAAGGCCGGGGCCAACATGATAGTCTCGGGTACGGCGGTGGTGGGAGCGGCCGATCAGGCTCAGGTCATCAGGGAGATGCGCGACGTGGTGCAGAAGTATACCAAGTAAATATGCATTTAATATGGAGAGAATTTATTAGTTAGGGCAACGCTGAATATTCCAGGGAAAAGCATTATTAAAAGACATTTACACATGGCTAATTGTTTTATACATTTATTTTCCAACATTTATATAATATATGTGTGTAAGTATATATCATGTATTGTATGACATGTTGCTTTTAGCATTTAGTTTCGGTTATACGTGTGTCGTCTGTGTGTCGCCTATGTAGGTGTTACATTTAGGATACTGCTGCGGCGAGCGACCAAATGTCCGCCTTACCTTTATTGTCATAGTTATAGTAATATGCTCTCTTTGTTCTTGCCAAAATAAATGTTCAACAATTGTCTCTGACTCGTGTCAAAATCTGAATGTAAAACTTGTCATAAATTCTCAATGCCTCCGATGCGCTTGTCCAGCTCACTGGAAAAAATTCAGTTTATCTTTTATTGTCAAAGGTTTGATCTGGTATCTTGTAAATTCTTCACAAAGTTCCCCGTCTGTGCATAAATAACAAGTGCTTGCTCATCGAGTAGTCATCTTTAAACATTTACATATACGTTTTGTATTTCAGATACATCATTGTGGTCGCGACACACAAATGAAAATTCAACTAGTTTTTTAATCAGCTTTTGGTTTTGCATTTTGTTTTTCTTTTTTGGATTTGCTACATTTACACATAACGTTTCGCTACAATTTCTTGGTTTCTTTGGTTGCGCCGTAGTTTGGTTTAGATCGTGTGTACATATGTGGTGTCCTCCCAAGCACATGGAGCATGCGGAACTGAATCGAATCCTAATCCTGCTGCAATTCAACTAGGATGGGGCGTGCCTGATTGTGTGCGTATGCGGTGTAGTACCTAGTATTTATCTATTCTGCTATCCGTGCCACGTGTAAATTATTTCACTCACTCCACTCGCCAATGCTAAGCATTTTACATCTACAATATACATGTATAATATGTGGTATATAATATATATATATATATGGGTTGTGTTCGATCTTTAGACTAAATGTACATAAAGCTAAGCGTTTTGATAGTAGCCTGGAGCTTTGGGTGTATAAAAATAGCTCGCCGTGTGATCCATGTGTGATCGTAAATGCACAAGGAGGAGCGTGAGCCCCGGAAAACTGAAGGGATGAAGAAGGGAGTAAGAGTGGCTCACTGTCCAAGGCAACAGCAAAGGATTCTCAGGAACACAAAAGATATACCATACATATCTAAGCGAGCTGCTCAAGATCGGGTCTGGGTCTGGGGGATTCCCAGGCCACACTGTTGCATGCAATGCACAATATTGAAGTAAGCATAATGTCTCTGATATGGATATATAATCTCAATATAATTTTGTATTGTCCTGGCGTATAAACTAGGCTTTCCTTCCTGTGGCTTTGGTTTTGGTAATATAATGCATGTATAAATTTAGACACCATCACATCTGCTTACAAGCTAGCGCTACAATATATATATAGAATATATGTATGTATCCGTTATATGTATATTTCTTGTATATATTTCAGTTACATATTGATTTGTGTTCATGTCCCTCTTTCCGCCTAAAACATCGTGTGCCTTGTGTAATATGCGCTTCATTTGACCCCCGATTAGGACTAGTAATACTTAATCTTTATCTTTATCTTTATCTTTATCGTTTTCGTTTTCGTTTTCCACTTTGTAAACTGATTGTACAAAACATGCATATATATATATATATGTAGGTAGGCATAATATGTCCAACTATATTTAGTACTGATCGGTTATACATTTGCAATCTCGTGTCTAAAGCATCTCAACAGGTTTTAGCTACAAAAATGATAAGTCGAGCTCCTCCTGGACCTAATCGAGTCCCAGGATCTGATTATCCCAGTGTGAAAACAATATCAAAGCTATACACGTTGCGAAGCTCAATATATAATGTGTGAGTGAGTGTGTTCTTCGTGCTGAAACAACCAATTTTGAGTCTTTAGTTACGCGTATTTTACATATAAGTATAACCCTGCGATGACCTTCTGAATTTGCTCCAAGGCTCCAAGGGATACAGATCGCATTGGGGATGAGGGGGGATCGAAATCAGGGCAACTATAAAGCGTCCAGTCTAAGTGGGGGGAGGGGGCTTGGGGCTGGCGTTGGCGTGTAAATAGTTCTAAATATTAAGTTACATTGACATATTCACTATAGAAGCGTGTATACCTTCTGTAGTTCTCATCGTATCTGCTATATGTATATAAGTATGCCTCCTCCTAATACTCCTCCTGTACTCTCCCTCCTCGTTTTTAGTGTTCTTTAAAGCTGAAACCCACGCATTGTAGTTAGTATTTTCATAACTTATTCGCTAAATGCCTTTACCAGCATATTGTGCATTTCCCATTATTGTCAACTGCACCTATGTAGTTCTGTTGGATAGATTCTTTGTTGTCATAGTTGGAGAAGAGCTAACACTGCTACGTCCATCAAATGCCAAGATCAGCAATTTTTCCTTGATTTTTGTTTGTTTTTCACTTTAGTTTAGCTATAGTTAAGTGTGTATTTCCTACAATTTACTTGATTATTTCCTGTTTAGCATTTGTCAACACCCAATAATAGCTGTGATCCTACATGTACATATGTATCTTTTTCGATATCTTTGATTTCTTTTTCGGCAAACATACTTTCTTTATGGTAATTTCTCTTAGCCTAAAATAGGTTTCATCTCATCAACACAAAATTCATCTACAAAATGGAATTATTGTCCAGGTTCTTGGGTTGGGGGGGATATTTAGACACAATTACTAATGGGTTACATATCGGGTATACATATATCGGTTATTCTCGCTTTAGGTGTAAATATATGTGTAAATCGCGTACGCAATATGTATTGACATTTTGGGGGCACCGGCACCCCTGCCGGGTCTACCTTGGGTCTCTCGGGTTTCATAGAAATCTCTTTGTAAAAAAATTGACAAATAAATTCGGCAAATTGACACATGATTATGTTGCCCAAAATCGGTGTTAGCGGTACGCGGCGCTAATACCCTAAGTTCAGTAGCAAAATATATGTATGCATCCTACAGGATCCATCGGTTCTGTGTGTGTTTGTTGTTTTGTGCATTCGTTCCATGGATATGCTAGTTGCTAGTTGTCTCTCCTCCTGCCCCCTGGCTAGGCCTAGTTCTTGTGCGAGTAGTAATAGGGTTTACCCACTCGCATCGGATCCGTTGATATTTTGGACAGCATGTCGGGTCCGCCCGGATGCAGGTCGTACTTGTTCACCCGATCCTCATTAATGGGACGTGCATGCTTCGCCATCTGCTCCTGTATCCAGGGCACATACTGCACCACATTGGCATACACACCGGGCAGCCGCGGATGCGCACACATGATGCCCCAGGACACGATGCCGCCGACAAACCAGCGATCCTTCTCCCCCGGATATGGACACAGGAGTGGGCCACCCGAGTCGCCCTTAACAATAAATATGGTTATTATTTAACCTGCTGCTCAGTTCCTAAAAACCTGTAGAGCTCACCTGACATGCATCCTTGCCGCCGTCATCAAAGCCCGCGCAGACCATGCCCTCCGATACCGTGAGGTTGTCCAGCCACTCGTCGCATTGGTTACGCGTGATGATGGGCACCTGCACCTCGTTCACTATAAACTCGTACGTGGACTTGGCTGTTGCGGGTTAAAGAAGAACATTACAATTAAACAATACGTCAAGCGCCAAAGCCACACTCACGATCCTTGTCCTCCCGCTTGCCCCAGCCAATGACCGTACACAGGGTGCCGGGTTGCAGACTCCTGACATTCGGAGGCGGCAGACACACAGGCAGCAGGTGCTCGTGGAAGGCTACTCGCGTTGCCAGCTGAAAGGATAAACAAAATCATTAGCAAATGTAGAGAATATAAAGTGCAGAGCTTCTTGGCCTCACCTGGAATAGGGCTATGTCGTTGTCGTGGGCAATGGCCATGTTGTACTGTGGATGCGGAATCACCGCCTTGACCTTAACCTTCTGACCCGTGTAAGTGAAGGAGTTGCGACGCGTTACGCCCAGCTGAATTGTCCAGTCCTCCAGATCTATAACCGTATAGCTGCCAAGGAAATATGGGAGTTAGTTTGATTTTTGATTTGATTTCCGAGGCAGAACTACTCACTTGCCAACACAATGGGAAGCTGTCAGCACCCATTGATCCGATATGAGGACTCCAGCGCAGTAGAAAACCTTCTCCGGACCGCCTAGGATGGCGGCCAGGAAGGGCCAGTTGCCGGGATTCGCCTGGGTGCCGCCAATGATGCGCCTGGAGGGCTTGTGCCTGCCACGCTTTACGCGACCGCATTCTAAAATAAATTCAATGATCAGAACTAAAAGTTGGGAATCCCCTTTTTAATTCGAATTCCTTACCGTAATTGGAACAGGTAAGTTCGGCCATGGGATAGTCCTCGGTCTTCTTGCAGTTGGCAAACTCCTGCATCAGGGTGGAGCGCCTCTTGGCGTACATCTTCCAAATATCGGTGGACACATTCACCGAGGCCAGCAACGGTCGATGGGTACGCTGGGTCAGCACACTGGTGGCATTGACGGCCGAGTAGCCCAGTATGGAGCACACGGCGCTGGGGGAGACCGCCCGATCCCAGTTCTTGACGCAGGCGGGCATCCATTGACGCTGACCGATGCGATAGACCTCCAGGACGCCGGTGCCCACATCACCATTCCGTTCACTTAGTCTCACTATCAGGATCAAATATGTATAAAGAAGCATGTACTTAAAACGGTTATATAGCACTCCACTCACAGCAATTGCGCTCATCCTGGCCGTAGGGACAGTCGATGATACCATCGCAAATGTGCTTGGTTCCTATGCACTGGCTGTCCCCGCAGTATATCTCGTCCGGACCGCAACGCTCGCAACTGGCCTCGTCCGCCTGGTCCATGCAGTCGAGGTGGCCATCGCAAACGTACTCCTGCGGCAGGCAGCGGTTGTGGTCGCACTGGAAGCCCTCGCACTTGGGATTCGAGGCGGCTATCATGACGTCGCGCACCTCCTCCAGGCCCACGCAGTCCTCCGAGCTGGGGAAGTCCTTGAAGAGCTTGCAGTTGAGGTACTCGGGCAGACTGAGTCCAAACACATCAAAGAAGAAGCCGCAGCGGCGCATGGTCTCCGTGCAGAGAGTCTTGCAGGGTGGCACGGTGGCTCTGTGAAGTGAAAGGAATAGCTACAGAGACTATACCTCAGCCGGATTCTTTAGACCTACCCGCTCTGACCGCATTTGGGCACAAACAGGGTGCATAGGAACAGGGAGACCAGCTCGTAGCATCTCACGTCCACCAAGGCCTCGTAGGAGTCCAGATCCTGCAATTGCAATCCAGTGAGTTACTTCCACGATGGAAAGTTGGGACTCTCTACTCACCGTCTGCGTCTCCAGCTGGCCAAAGTGGCCGATGTAGTTCGGGAACACGGTGTAGTTGTACGGGATCTGGGGACCCTGGCAGAAGCGCACAATGATGGGCAGGCAGGTGCCGGGAGCCGGGTTCTTGCCGAAACTGGTCGTGTCCTCCACATGGATGGTATTGATGATCGTCTTGTTCACGAACTTGATCGTTGGATAGGCATTGAAGTAGGCAGCCAAACCACCGGCGATGGCCAGCAGGGCGAAGGCGTTGATTAGGATCTGGAAGAGGCGGAACTTCAGGCGGCCGTTGGTGATGTACGGATTGGAGCTCTTGCGCCGGTTTATGATCTGTAATGGGATTGGATTTGTGTGAGTTTACATGCAGATCCTCAAGGATTGCTCTCCTCCCTACCTGATGCTGCAAGGACATGGTGTGCGGGGCCCCGTTCTGAAAGCGGACGATGGTTTGCAGGCTGCTGGGCGGACCGCCGGCCTTGTGCAGCGGCGAAATGGTCTGCGGCGGCTCCAGTTCCTCAATGGGCTCATGCTGTCGGCAGACAATCGGTGCTGGCGCTAAGGAAAATAAGTTGGAGTGTCACTTGTGGTGGCTGGAATGCATCGGGCACAGAAACTTACCGCTGCACAGTCGCTTGGCGGACAGGGAGGGCAGCAGCGGTGCTTCCATCAGCTTGGGATTGTATCCCGGACTGGACGACTGACTGAAGCTGTCGCTGGAGATGGTCGAGTCCTGGCGGTAGTTGATCTTTCCCCTTGGCGGCGGCATAGCGGGCGCCTGTTTGCCGCCACCGTTCAGGAAGCGCGTTGGCGCCAAGTCCATCAGTGGCGTCTGCCTCTGGGCGGTGCCGGGCGCATTCGGCTTGCGTCCCACCTGCGACGTGGAGCAGCCCAGCAGCGGCGCCTCCATCAGCTTGGAGTTGTAGCCCGGACTGGAGCTGATCGAGTAGCTGTCGCTGGACAGAGTGGAGTCCTGCCGCTGTTGCATCCGGGGATAGGCAATCGGCGGCGGCTTGGTGCGTCCCAGTTTATTCCTAACGGTCAACGGCGGTGGCGGCGGATGACTCCGCGCGCTCATCTCCATGGGATCAAAGACATTGGCCTGCCGCAACGGTGGTTCCGGTGGCCCTGGACGTTTGGGATTGGCGGCCTCGACAGTGGGCACAATCGGCGATGGCCCCGACATGGAGGACATGGTGCCGCTGGAGATGGTGCTGGATCCTGCCGAGGCGGCGGACGAAGTGGAGGCCGAGGCCGAGACGCTGCCGGTCTCCTTGGAGGACTGTGACTGCGACTGCGACTGCGAGTGGGACTGACTTTCCCCCACCGAATTGTTGCTGTTGGAGTTGCTTTTGGCGGATGGCGGTGGCTGCTTCCTGGCTGGCACCACCGGCAGCTTGACACCCTCCGCTGAGCCGCCGCTGATGCTGCTGCTGCTGTTGTTGTTGTTGCTGGCCGGGTACAAGGCCAATCCGAGGCTGTTGTTGTTGTTGTTCAGCTTGTGCATGGCATCGTTGAGCGCCGATCGCTCTCGATAGGCGTCTCTGGAGTCCCTCGCCAGAGGGGAGTCAATGGAGCTGGAGAGTGGCTTCTCGTCCAGCGAAGACTGCGTGTCCACCGAGGAGAAGCGACTGCGGAAATCCACGCTCGTCGAGCTGCTGGCAAAGCGCTCGCTGTGCCCGCCCAGCGAGGAGCCGTAGGCGGAGTCCACCGTGCTGCTGGAGGAGCGCTGCGCCCGCTTGGCCATGTGGCCCAAGGCCGAGTAGCGGCCGCCGGCATGGTAGCCGGCAACCTTGACCGGCGTAGAGGTTAGCGACTCGTCGAACACCGAGTTCTCCAGACTCATGCGGTCGTCATCGGAAATGCCATCGGCATCCGCATAGCCCTGCGCCGGACGTGAGGCAATGTCAACAAGCAGCGCTGATTGGAGACCAGCAGCTGCTCCCTGTCCCGCTCCAGTCGCCGCTGATCCGAGGGCCACTGTCTCGGTGGTCACGTTTGTTGGCTGCGGATAAACAAACACCGTGCCAATGCCGTGGGCACTAATGCCCTCCTGTCCGCCGCCGCCACTCCCCAACCCCGAGCCGGGATTGGGACTACTCGTCTGCCAGGCGGACTTGCCTCGCAGCAGGCGCCGGGGAATGGGCGGCGGTGGCGTGACTGGTGTGTCCACCCGCACCAACTGCTGCTGCTGGTGGTGCTGCTGCTGCCGGTTCCCGGTGCCAGTGCCTGTCCCCAGGGCCGCTGACTTGCCATATTTCTGCTCCGTCATGTTTACCTGCCGGCGAAATAAGCGGAGCAAGGATTGAGGATGAAGGCAAAGCGAGCCGAATATACGTAGGGCAAATACAGGAGTTACAGTAAAATGCAGATATAATGAACAGGGAAATAATAATTTTAACATTAGGAGGGAGAATCAACCTAAAAGTAACCAAAAATATGAATTAAACGCACAACCAAATTTCAGGAATTTAATGGTTGTTTGATTTTCATTTTCCCCCAAAAAACATTCCCTTTTCCAAAATACTGTTTACTCTTTTGATTGTCCACTGTGGCCGTATTATCCGGCAGCAATATTCTGCAGTTTAAGCTTCTGGCAGGTGCCGAGGTTGGTGAGGAGAAGGACCAAGGACTAAGCCATCGCTAAGCCGAGTGCATAAAAACCTGACGCGGCCCCGGAAAGGCAAAATACGAAAAGTAATTCTCTCTCTCTATGGGTGTGTGTGTGTGTGTGCCTGAGGATTTGTGGGCGTGGTCGCCCCCTGCATCGATCTTCCGAATCATGCAAAGCCAGCAAAACTTTACGAAAAAGCCCACCCACGAAGCTAATCTTTTCCAGCGGAGGAAGCTGGAAACTCTGCTGTGTCTCCCTTCTCAAATAAATTCAACGATGGGAAAGCTGTCAGCTGCTGGCTTCCTTGCCATAAAGAATAATATTAATATTTGTGTCAACAAAAAACGTCAATGCAGTTTTTAGGGTTCCACTTAAAAATTTAATATAATATAAAATATAGTGGCTCGTTTTTTAAGAGCAAAATGCAAAGAGTATGGAACTTTTTTAGCTGGTTAAAAGTTTGTATAGTAGATGTGCCATTAGTGGCTTAAATTCCCCACAACTTTGGCATAATGTGATTGAGGTATTTATAAATAATCCACTTATTGAATTAAATTAACTCAACCTGTTTGTTTAATGAGCTTTTCCATAAGTGAAATACCATTGCATGCATTTATTATGTTATGTTCAGAATGCAACCAAAAGTCACTGAGTAGTGTGATGTTTATGCAGCTTTACTGTTCAAGTTGTTTATTTATATATTTTAATGTGCAACATTCCCAGCTATCCTTTAATTGTTTTACCTACGCTTCTATGCCATTAATTTATATCTAAACATGAAGTAAGGATTCGACACTAAGTAACACTCCAGGCATTAGTTAGTATTCCTCAAAAATTCGGATAATTAAACAACTCAATAGAGTAGAGAGCTCCAATCCATAGAAAAGGAGTCCCGAGTCCTGGCTTATCACCACTTAGTTACCTAAGGCAAGCCTTTCAAAGGACTTTTCTACTTACAAGCATTTCGGTGGCTGCCGGTGGTGGCAGCTGCGACGGCTTCTGCTTGTCCTCGAGCATGGGATAGTAGTGGGATGAGTGGCGCCGCACGATGCTGCTGCTGTTGCTGTGGCTGTTGCTGGGCAGCGGCAGCAGGGTGACCGACTTGCACTGCTCCTGCTGCTTGTCGTAAAAGTCCAGCAGGGAGTTGAGTGGCAGGGCCAAACTAGAGGCACGCTCCGATCTGTAGGCCAAAAACATAAGCCATAAGTACTGGAAAGGGGAATCTGCAGGCGAAACTCCTTACCTTGAGCGACTTCGCTGGTCCGCCGCCGAGGTCTGGTGCTGATGCTGATGCTGATGGTCCTGCGAGACGCTCAGAAATTGTTTATTCATATCGAGTGCGTTCATGACTTAATCGAGATGATGATTTGGCGGAATCAAACTGCAAGGGCAAAGAGAAATTGTATAAGATGGGTCATCTATATACATATATGTGATCCGCATGCGAATGTGTCGAGCTTTTTGTCTTATGTCGGCTCTGTGCTTGCGGAACTACTGACTGCGGAATATGGAATACGGAATACGGAATTCCAGCTCACGTTCCGGATTCCCCACACAAAAAGCGGGCAAAATGCGCCAGTCATGCAAATAGCTGCGGGGCCTTTGGCCACAGGAATCGAAATCAATTACACAATAGACCACATTCAGCCACACATTCGAACGGACACGTGACAATAGATCGCACGAAAAGTCCATCGGAAAATAAATGCAGTGTCTGGTGTGTGCTGGAGGAGTGTGTGTCATCGGTGTATCGATGCCATCGGATTTGGGGGCCAGGCAATTTGGCCTTTTGTGTCTAATGGATGCCATTAGTCGGCTCACAGCACAGCACAAAGGAACTCGTCGCTCATTGTGTGTGTGTGTTTGTGTGTTAGCCAAAGTCGATTCGGCCATTCGAATTGAGTTCGCCACGCGGAGTCCATTCTACAGGCACATCAACTTTTGGGTTAATTGAGCCTGCGGTTCTGGCCAGTGCAAAAATTTATAGATCAGAGTGGGTAATTAGGTAACGGCGCGTTTTGTAATTCGAAAATCGTATGAGGTCTTTTTTGTAAGGGATTTATATTCTTCATGGAATTTTGTTGTGGAGTTTTAATTAAAAGCAAAACAATATAATAAACGTTTCAATGGAATACCAGATATCACAGCTTAACTATGCTCTCCAAAAGGATTGCTTCAATCAATTTTAAGTAATGCAAAAAATTTAAGTGATATAAATACTTTAAATTATATTCCTCAGCAAGACAGCTCGAAACCATGGTTTTAGCAAGACTCTGAGGTAAATGAAAGTGCGATCAATTAAAAGATGGAAGTAGTACACCTTTATTTTTTAATAACTTCCTTGTTTATACTCCGATTTAACTCATATTTGCCAAGCATCTTCACACAAATGTTCCTTTTTAGAATATGTAAAACTACATTTATGTTACACTTTTTTCTTGAGTTCAGGCACTAAGTTATAATACCTTTTTACCATATTAACGCAGTTGAATATTAAACAATTTCCTTAAGGGATTTTAAGCAGTTTACTTCATGAAAATTAAATGTTTAAGAAAAACCTCTTATATTTCTTTCGTCCCTTACTAAGACCACAGAATATTTAAGTCAGCTTTTGGTTAAATTCAATAACCAACCGATTTCGAACAGCGATGCGGCTTCAATGACTCCTCAACGGTGAGTGCTTCAGTGTCAGTCCTTAAACCCAGAGCTACAGGTAACGTGAACCGAGCATATGGGGCTAAATTGGACTGTGTATATGCAGCTATGACCTACTTAAATCGGTTGCAAGAGTGCGAGCGGGCGTCAGATTTCGGGGGCAGAGCGACATGGTAGGCAACAGGTGAGTTATAGCAGCGTGAAAATGCGGAAAATGCCTGAGCCAAAAGCCAAAACACACACACACACACACACGCATGTACACACCCACTGCCCAACCGCATGTGGGCGGAGGCAGGTTCAGGCCACAGAGTTCGCAATGTGTCAAGGACGAGTATTGACACCTGGCCGATGCAATCAACCCCTGGACAGGTGAGATGTCAAGTGAGTCCACACAGCATATGTCAATAAAGGGGAGTACCAATTATAGACTCAATTAAGCACAGTTTGCCGCAAGTTTCCAGTTGACCTATCAACTTTGGCCAAAACTTTTGGGAGAGAGTTTGTTGGTTGAACAAAATAGCTATGATATGTTATAAATTTAACTTAACTTAAGAAAAATAATGTTAATTTAATCACTGCAGACTTAGTAAGCTTACCGAAGACATAAAGAACAAAGTACTAACCTATATTTATACATTCTAAACGTTTCTATAAGAGCTAAAGTATATTACAACACTAATCCGTTTGCCTAATAAGGCCCCCAATTATGTTAATCAGTTAATCTGTCTTTGTACGCATTTAGTAAATGTAATATATCCTATACAGAAATCAGAGTTATATTCAACTATTGATCAGATAATTAGCATTTATGGCAATTACAATTTCTCGGCCATACTGGCTATCAAATATTTAACCTTCCAGCACTTGAACTGGGCAAATATGCAGCCGCACATGGCTATGCATAGAATTTTCCTATTACCACACAGACACACGCATTCCCACTACCAAGAATCCTGATGCGAGTCCACATCCGATGTGCCGGATCCCCAGATAGGATGAAGGGTCGGGGACAGGACAAACACACAAATTCTATTTGCTCGGCATTTGTATGCTGAACACCAATTCCAAACTCATATGAACCATAAATTGTTTGCTTTTGTGCCGACTCCTCCCGTTCCCCCTGTCCAATTTCTTGTGGCAGTTTTCCCAGCGAATTTGCAACGCAAAAACAGAACCACTCAGGCATATCGGGACAGGGACTAGGGACTAGAGGGACTAGGGGGCTTTTAAATTGTATTAAGTCGAAGGCGACGGGAGGCAACGGCAAGCAGTAGTAGTACCCGGCAACAGCATTTGAATTTATCGCCGACCTTTAAGGTTATTACCCAAATTGTTGGCGCATTTGCCAAGTGTCAGGCGCTCAAATTCCAATCACAAATCAGAAATCTCGGCCCTGTCAGAAAAAGGCTGAAAGGTTGAAATTCCAATACACAGCCAGCCACCGCCCAGCCCACTTTGGCAATTGTTCCCGTGTGCGCCTGATTGCTTTAGTAAACAATATTAAGTATACGTCTAGTGGCCCTCCCAGTCTCCCCCAGCTATGCGAAAATATTTGCTCAAAGTTGGCGCACAAAATTACATTTTGCGTATGGAAATGGCACTGGCATTCGGAGTTAATCAGCTTGCGAAATTGTTTCTCAGACAGAAACTCGAACACGAACTCGGACTTGGACTCGTTCTTGGGGATCCCCTGGGGATGTTTGTCGGATTAGCAGAGTCAATTTGTGCTGGGCAGTCAATGAAACGAGTGCAGATTCCCGGCACATTCCACAGAAAGTGGTTACTCCTTCAATTCGCACTCAATCCGAAGGAACTTCTCCGGATTACGCAAATTCTTGCCCAGTTGAGCAACAGTTTTGAGGGAGAGAGAGGAGAAAAGAAAGGGCTAGGGACATACATAATCCATCTTGCATAAGCTGTATAAAAACCGAAAGGAAATCATTAAAAAGGACACCACATGAGGCCGCAGTTATACAAGGCTCGGGCCAATTACCGAATGTCTGGCGGACATCCTTCTCCCCCGCTCAGCCGCCAGCCAATCAGCCACATGATTTGGGTACGACAGATTAGGTGTATAGTATATATTTTTATTCCAATATATATATAACGTATAATTGTGTGTGTTGGCTTGGGGCAAATTCAAATTCCAGCCTTGGCATTCTTGCCCCAGAGCCCCAGGTCAGAGACAGAGTTCTTGGAATTTCATTACAAGGACATCCTGGTCATGCCGAAAAGCAAAAAAATTCGGGCAACGTGTGTGCCCAGCATCTGAGCCAGGCGCTGCGCTATTCGTAGAATTTGTAGGCAAACAATTTTTGCACGCACTTGGCCTTATTTATTACGTATTCACTTTTGGCCAGGGCATAATTTAAATTTATGGCCCCTCGCCGGTTACGTCCTCATTTGTCTGCCGGGGCCGAGCAAACAAACATAAATTATGGCGGAGCATTTAATTAGTTTTATGCAGCATCGCAGGTGACAGTTGCGGCTGGGGCTGGGCGCAGGAGCGGGGGAGCATCACTTCTCCCCAAACGACGCATGGAAACAAGCAAATTAGATCAATTCGCGTTGTAAAGCATACTTTTATGCGTTCGCCAAGCAACAATATTAAGTATACGCACGAACACTTAACTACACTCAGCTTACCAGACATCAAAGCTATGTGGCTGGGGCGTGGAGAGAGTGTGGATATGTTGATACCCTTTAATGGTTACATAAAGTTACTTTAGACTACCTCTTTTTGCTTATGATTAGAGGCAGGTAAAGAACTCGAGTCCTTCATCAGTAACACAAATATTTTGCATTATGAAGCCAAATTATTATGGTTGCAGTTATGTTTAACACGTTGAGTTTTGTACTCATCTTACAACCAAGTTTTATAACCCTTCAGTGGGCTGATTAACGTTAAAATAAGCAACGAAACATAATAAAATATCTGAATTGCATTACGTATACGCCACCAAGTCGCATGTTTGCAGGAAACCTAACTTCAGGGTAACTGGGAAAGAACTTATCCTTAATGAAGTTATTTATATTTATATTCAACTTATGACAAATAAAGTATAATCAAAGTACATGTAAATTGTATTACGTATACGCCTAGTTGACGCCTGCTAACTGGTAACATAATATTCAAGCTGGAATTTTCCCACGTTCTGACCTGACTCTCCAACTGATACAACCCACCTTTTTTGCCATTTTCCCTTTGAGCTTATGTAACTCAACCGCCTTGTGAGTGCGACTGTGGAATTGTTTCTCCTGCAGACAGCGACTAAAAAAAGGGGCGGCAACAGCTGGGTGGTGGCGCAAAAGGCACGCCCATACAATTAACAAACAAAATATTAGAGACACATGCACACTGAGGCACTCAGAGTGCCATTGTTAGTAATTGTACAATCAGAATTGCGATGGTGTGCGATATACTTGTAATGTGATTGCGAGCCAGTATGTTTGTGCGTTTCAGCCAGCGCGTGCTGCGAATGGCTTTAAAGGATGGCAGCCGGCTGGAGGAGATGGGCGAATGGAGGAGCCCCAAGGCAGGCTGAGAGTTGAAACAGGCGTTTAGCAATTGAAATGCCCGTGTGTGTGTGTGTTTGTGAGTGGTGCGGCACCAATGTAGCAAACTTCCGCCAGACGCCCGATTCGATTTCCATTTCCACTTCCACTTCCTCCGCACTTCCATCACACATCCCACAGCCGAGGGGGCGGTCGTTCGTTGCCTTGACTGACAACCATCGCAGATGGGCGTCTCTGTGTCCTATTACTGCCTTATCTGCCCCGCCAGCACCCAGTCCGGTCCAATCTCTGGGCATCCATTTCATTGCGTCTCATTTCCGCTGCCAGTTGATCGGCCACACGAGATGCAACCACTCGAACAGTGGAAAAATTGAATCAATTGGTAGAGTAAATCACTGGCAAACAGGGTTCTGAAGTAAGTTAATCATTAAGAATTCTTAATTTTTCTTTGAAAAGTAATTTTTCATGATATTTTCCCTTCGAATTTGTATCTAGAAAAGCTAATGAAAGTGCTTATTTAACCACTGTAATCGGACTCTTGTATCATAAATGAGCCTGCCCAGCAATTGTTTGCCTGCCACTCCAGCACTCCTCCAGCACTTGCCAAGCTCAACAAACTGCCATGAATGTCACATATTTGCATACACAAGCCAGGATGTTGTTTTTGCCATTTAGAGGTTCTTCTGTTCTTCGAAATGTACTTCGTTGTAGAAGAAGCTGTTACACAACTCACGATAATTAAATACGCTATTGAATATGCGGTTTGTATGTACTCTCTTTTCCGCTCTCTATTATTTTCCCATGAATTTGTGAATGCTTTTCACTTTTCTAATTGCTAGCATGGGAAATATGTTGGCCATGCATTTTCCCGACTAAAGCAAAACAAAAGTGCATTTAAGCTGATTAAGCACACCAAATGGCAAAAGACCCTTTGCAGTATGTGCTGGCAATATCGATTGGCAAGGATTTGGAAGGGGAAACATGGCTGGCTACCAAAAATGTGTACACAAAAAAATGCCATTAGGCCATTCCGACGATTAGACACAAAATGCATACTAAATACTGTCAGAATGTCAGTCAGTCAGTCAGTCAGTCAGTCAGTCAATCAGGATTGCAGCTGACATGGCCAACAACAGGCGATAACAATGCCAAAGCATCGAGCATCCAGCAATTTACAGGATGCGTTCGCTCAATCCTGTGCACGGATACATTGTACGAACACAATTTACTGTCATCGTCAACGCCATTGTCCTCTTTGTCAATTTACGTTCCGATTGGGAAGAGGGTTTGCGATGGATATGGAGAGGCTGTGGGGCTGTGGGCTGTGCGCTGCTGGAGTGGCCTTAGCTGAGTTTGTTTGCCCAAGTCTGGTCTGGAGCTGGGTCGGAGGCTTCACTTTCATTAGTCGCTGCGACAGTGTTGGTCCTTTGTTTCTGACATCCCGATGGGCGCACGTGGCGCTGTCCGCGATAAAATGCGGTGCGGCGTGGATCCAGCTGGATGCTGGATGTCGGGTGATGTGCCCCGCGCCCTGCCCTGCTCCTGCTCCGTGGTGCGGCTTATGATGCCTGGCCGAGCACTGATGGCTGTCTGTCTGTCAGCCAGTGGCTCTGGCAATGTGTGTGCAAATAGATGGAACAAGGCAAGCGGAAGTAGAGGAAGGATGGGCTTCTCTGCCACAAACATGGGGAGCAGAGGTATAAGGTATACGTTCTATCAATCAGTGTATTTCAGCATGACACAGAGTTTTCTATCGAGGGAAATAGTGACAGAGACTTGAGATCAGTGGAAGAAACCTCAAATATCAAGCTTCTAAATTGTAGGTATATAAAACTGAAAAATATAAATAGTGCTTTCCAACTAATAAATTCCCTTTGAATTGATTTTTAGTTGAATTTTCTTTTCAGTGTACAGTGGCGGGAGGTTGGACACATCCTGTGTATCGTGTGCACCGAACCGTTAACGGCAGACAGCTGAGCAGTGGAGCAATGGAACAGTGGAGCAGTGGCACAGTGGAGCAGCGGTAGGAAGCCGCACAGCTGCGGTCATGTGCAGCACATAGTTAATATAGTTGGAAAGCTGAGGACACGCGAAGCAAAGGAGATACTGAAACAGAGGTAACAAAAAAAACAATCTTCCATTCCCCCGACAATTTTTCCGGCTTCGATCCCGGCTCCCAGGTTTGTTGGCCAACCGTCTGCATTGTCAACGGTTTGAGCGGAAATTGATTTTCGTACTTCGACGCTTCTGGGCTGTAATTTATGAGCGATTCTCCGTGGCTGCAGCCCGCTCCGTGGCCCCTCGCTTTTGTCAATTAAATGTCAGTTAAGCTTTGGCCCGCCAGCCGCCCTTTGCCCGTCTTGAATTGCAATCAGTTGACATTCAAGCGAGCCACCGAACTGGGTGCCGGGTGGTCCTGTGGCGGCGAGCTCCTCACAACTCAAGGACACACACACACGAGCCAGAGGCTGAGATGCTGCAGCCGATGAAAGCGACTGGAGCATCATGCGCCATACCCAGCTATTTAATTACGCCCAACCATCGCCTCCCACTCTGCCCACTTGAGATTTAATTCTCTCAGAATGTTGCCCTGGATTCGAATTCATTAAAATCATATCAAAGCAGTCGCAGGCAGCAATCTATCTCTTCCATTAAATCGAATGGGCCGGAGAACGAACGGTTCGTACGAAGCTAAGCTGTTGTCCTGGGCATCCTTTGTTAATAAATTCCTTGGTAATTAGCATTTGCATAGGTCGCAAGACTAAATATTTGCATATCGATTTGGCGCCTAAGCTGCTTCAAAGGATGGCCTGGCCCCTGACTTGAGCTTGGGCAGATAATTAATTGTGTCATTTAATTATCGTAGTAGTTATTAGGTAACTTGAAGGTGTGTGTGTTGTAATTATAGAATGTAATGTAGTAATTGCATTAAAAGAGCACTTAAAGCTTAGGTAAAACAGAAGAGCACGAGCTGAACTTTTACTTTTGAAGAAGACATTGGAAACGTCTTCAATTTTGGATATTTAAGGTATTGAAAATATATATTTTAAGCACTTTAAATACTTAAGTACGTTCATTTAATTTAAATTTATTATTATCCATCCTAGAGTCCACCTCTACATCCGTACTAAATAGATCCTAACTTCGAGTTCAAGTATATAAAGCTCAAAAGTCAGGCGGTTTATGGGATGTTACTTTCGCACGTAGCCAACGGGGATAACAGAACTCTCCCTGATGATGGCCAAATTATTCAGACATTTTAAAATATCGTTGAGCTCATTTAAATGCAATTTCCAGCGTTCCCTGACCCCCGAGATGGCCTGTCTGGCCTTGTTTGGTTTGGTTTGGTTTTCGTTTCTCGGATCCGGGTCCAGACACAGCTAATTGATTTCTCATTAGCCGAGAAACGAGCGGAGACTTGGCAATGCGAAATTGTTGATTCGAGCCTTTGCAGAAGCGTGCCCCGAAAGGACAACTCGTATACCTAACAAAAAAAAAAATCCAGTTTAGCGGCAGTGGAAATAAAAACCTAATGAGAGTTGAGGCTGGCCAAGGCCCGAATAGGAAAATTGTTGTATTTTCTTATTTTCCTTCTATTTTTTTTCCTGTCTCATTCTTTTTCGTTCAATCGATTTTCGTCCTGCGGCTGAGTGTGAGGGTGTGCGGGTGTGTTTGTATTCGCCTCTTCCAAATTGAGTTCGAATGCTGCGCGAATGGCCGAGCCTTTGCTTTTGGGTTTTTTGGGTTTTTGGGGATAGCACAAGTTGATACAACTTGGGCAGCGGCGAACAACGTGACGTTTAAGTGTGATTCCTTGTTGCCTGCTGGTATGTGTGTGTGTGTGTGTGTGCTTTGTCCTGTGCGTGAGCCAGTGTGTGTATCTGCCTTGTTGCCCTGTTTGTTTTCCACTTCAACTCTGCCTGGGCCTAAGGTTCAACAAATTCATCCTCTCATCTTATCTCACTCGCTCGTCCTCCTCAGTCTCTCTTTGCTCTCTTTGTCTTCCGCTGTATCTCTCTCTCGCTCTCTCTCTGGAGCTCTCTTTCTCTCCCTGCTCGAGGCTTAGCATTTTTCGTGCCTAAGTCAAATAATGCGCTAACACATCATTTCACACTTAAATGCTGTAAAAATATGCATAAAGCTTTCGGCAAAAACCCTTAGTACAGACAAGCTTCTATAAATCGAACCTTGAGTGATCAGGTATCTTAGTGATACGCTGAATATATAAAATATCTAAGACGCTCTATAGTTCCCTAGGTTTTTTAAAATTAAGCAAGCAAATTAAGAGCTAAGTGAATGTTGCCGTTTTATTTTTGTAGCACCTCAATATATTATATAAACCAAATGTGACACATAAAAAACGATTTAAAAATCTGTATCAATTTATATCATCAAAAAGTTGCATTTCTTTTATATTTTTGTCTATGCCTTCTTTTTTTCCTCTTGCATATTTTCCACAGCTGCCATTTTGTGTGAAAAACATTTATTTGCGTTGAAAAAATACTGGCGAAAATTTGTCTCCTGTGCAAATAAATCAGTACCATCGAATTTTATTCAGAATTTTCGATAAGCGTTAAATTCTATTAACACTCGCTTCCAGAATTTTTTGTGAATGCAAGTCAGATGAGCTTATATCCGTTCCAAGGAGTTACAGTCATAGGTATGAACATTAGTTAAAGGTAAAGTATTAACTTTTGGAGCATAAGATAGTCAAAACAAATTAAATTAAATAAAACAATTTTTTAAATTAATGACAGTATTTGTATGAATAATCACACAAACACTTTTAAAACAATTATAATCAAAGTGATGAAATTAAATTTTTCTATTAAAAGTTCTACCCACATATCAGATTTAGATATATTTCCATATATTCTCGCAATACTTCCTGTGTCTATGCCTTCCCATGAATTAATAGATGTCCTTTATCTGCGATAATTATTCCCACTTCTGTTAACCAATTGGGTGGGCTGGCAATTGTGGAAGTTGGACTGTATAGAGAGGTCGTGTGTTACTTACATATCTCAATCGCTGTCGCTTGTCTGCTCACACTTGGCGGTTGTCACTGCTGCTTTTGTTGTTGTTTTTGTCGCTATTATTGTTATTGTATTTGTTGTTGGAGCTGCTGGCGTTGTTTGTGCATTTGTTGTTGTCGCTGTTCGTTGGCAGCCAGCATCAATCTCTGTCCAGCATTTTGGCATCTTTCTGCTTCGTTTTAGCCTCTTCCTCTCCTTTTGCTTCTGCTTCTCGTTCTCCTTTTCTTTTTTTCGTCGGGACTGTTTGTTTGCCTTGCCTTGGGGCCATACACCTCAACGATGTTGGGTTTATTTTATATTTATTTCGAGCGTTTTTCGAGGTGCCGGGCGATTTCGGAGGGTGTGAAAGCGGGAGCAGGCCAAAAATATGAACCTCCTTGCCTGTGGCGGTGTGAGTGTATGTCTGTTTGAGTGTGTGTTTGTGTGTGCGTGTGTATATATTTGCCTTGATATTTTAAGTATCCTGTTTGCGCTGTTTGCTGCGGCTGCTGCCTCTAATTCTTCGCCTCCCTTACGTTTCTGCGTATTATTTGCGTAAATAGAATTTTCGTTTACGTTTTCCACACACTTGGCGCTCACTCTTTGTGTTGCCAAAATTAACTTTGATTACCAACCACAGGCTTCGCTTGAATACTTGACTTGTAAAAATATATATATAATCCACTTTTGGGTTCCCAGGTGCAAATAACAATGTGCAAGTTACCGCTAATTTATTGTCCCATTCTCACGCACAGCCGCTCGCTCGGTCCCTCCCGCACACTATTCACTCACACACAATAGCAATTACAGTTAGCCTGCATTGATGTATTGTCTTGCTGCTTCCGCTCCTCCATCGACTTTAATTTGACTCAAGTGTATTTTCCTACTCTCCCTGCCTCACTCTAACTCTCTCTCCCGCGTCCTCCTGCCTCTCTACCTATCCCACTTTGCCTAGCGTAAAGCTTTTGTTATTGTGCTAGTAGTGTTGTCCCTGCTGCCGTGTGTGTGTAGTTGTAGTTGTATTTGTAGTATTTGCTGGCTTTGTTATGGCTGCTCTCTCTCCGCTGGTCGTTGATGCTGCTGCTGGCCACCACAGCTGTTGTTGCTGCTGCTCCTTCTGCTGCTGCTGATGCTGGTGCTGCACGCGCCGCCTCGGTTAGCACGTGCTGTTGGCCACGACGTCAGACAACGACAACCGCCTACGCACTGCAGGCGCCGACTCGGCGACGCTGGAATTTCAATTACGATTTTCGCTGGCGAGC
Organism: Drosophila nikananu; assembly: GCA_008042635.1. Classification (NCBI taxonomy): domain Eukaryota; kingdom Metazoa; phylum Arthropoda; class Insecta; order Diptera; family Drosophilidae; genus Drosophila; species Drosophila nikananu. The sequence continues at coordinate 23,583 of VNJV01010569.1, forward strand.
CGCTTTTCCCAACTGTCGCTCGGGCGCTCTCTTCGTCCTCGTGGTGAATTCGCCGTCGCGTTCTCTTCGCTCGCAGCCTAAGCCTAGAGCTGAATTTACAAGTTAACTTCGATTGTCAAAGGTTAGTTGCTTAGGCAAAAACTTTGCTCTTCGGGCTAGTATACAAACATTTATGTTTATAAAAGTGAAACCTTCATTTGTTAGGGATCTGTATTATTTGCTTAAAAACACAAAAATTTGATAGTGCAACAAGTCGGATGAGTAATTTCTTAACTTATAATAACTTATAATTTGGTCGAAAATTATAAAGCATCTCTCATGTTTCATGTTCTATGCTTGCTTTTGGCATACGACGTGTGTAGAGCTTGTAAAGATCTGTCCTATGCGTTTCAATACGAAATTCCATGGGCCCACATGTCGGATGAGTAATATTTGTAAATTCCAATTACTCAAAAATTGGTAGAAAATTGGTACTGAAAACTACATAAAGTTACTAGCTTGTTCTTGTTTTAGGAAGATGAAAGCGGGCAGGGTACAAAATTCTATTTCCTTGTAAAAATATATTCTATCAGGGGTAACACTGCGTATGATTAATATGTTAAGACATTTTATCGAAATGTAATAGCTCAAATTAAGTATTGTGTGATATCAGCAATAATTCATATCTTAGAAAGGAAATTAAAGAGCTATAATTTAGTGAATTTTAAGTATTAATTAATTGATTAATAACTAAGGATTTGTATTAACTTAATAAAAAAAATTATTATTTAAAATAAAAAAAATTAATTCACAAAGTTTCTTTACAATAGTAAAAATAAAATATTAAAATCAAAATAACCGATAAATATAATAGAATCTCATGAAAGCCACCAACAGAGGCAACTAAAGAGGACCCTCTGCCAAAGACCAAAGAAAGAGCGTTTAGCTAAGAAGAGAACGAACTCTCTTGCCCAAAACTCACCACACATCCGATGGCGATGGGAAAGAAAGTGAAAGCCATTAGCCGGCTGGCAGCGAGTTCCTCCCAGGATTCTCCTCCAAGCCCTCTCCCCCGCCAAGGTGAACACGGATTGACTTCTCACAGCCAAGCCGAGTGGAATCCACGTCCGCTTGCATAATGCGCCTTTGTGTGGAATTAACAATTCCTGCACTTGCAGCATTTGCAGGTTGCTATTATTTATTGCTTTTACTTACACAAAGGCATGAGCCCCATGTGCCCTTCCGCCCCCCTCTCCACCTCTCCCCAATCATAGCATTCTCACAGCTGTGCAAAAACAAAGCTCAGCTGCAGCAGCAAAAGGATATGGCTGCAGGAAGAACGGCAACAACAAGGCGCACGGAAACCCGGCTAGGAAGTCATAAATTCCCACAGCGGTTAACAGGTGCATTTGAAATGTTCGCCCTTAAAAAGAGATAAATGCATAAACTTGTGGGGTCCTGCGATTGCGTGTGAAGTGTGCCATAGAGGTACAGTAGCCAGTCGCAGGATAAGTTTAAGGGTCCACAAAATATATCATAGGGATTTTTCAGTTATATATCTAAAGTAAATAATTTGTTTTCTGGATCTAGTCTTTACGTTGTTGTAAATACTTACAAATATATACTGATGATAGCAAAGACCCAAATAGATTTATTCATAGTCTTAGCCATAATCTTGATGTTCTTTTAGGCTATAAGTTTGCTATTTAAATTACTTGCCGTCTAATCCTCATTACATAATTAACTCTTTCACCCCTTTGGAATCCTTTTTTCTGTATTATCTTTCCAAGAATTAGTTCAAGCTACTTTTCTAACAGTAATTAAAATGATTTGACGGCCAGTTGTGCGCCAGATAGTAAGCCGACTTTCACTGGAAATTAATCATCTTCCGGACACCACACTGGCCTGCTTTTGGCCATCAATCATTATGTGCATTAGCCAACACGGACTCACCTCGAAATTCTGGTAGGTTTAACTGCAACTAGGGTAACGAGGTCCACGAAGTGCACTGCTCGGTGTCTAAGGCCGAATTCAAAGTCAATGCCAGAAGGCGAAAGCCAATCCGAATTCCACAATGCGGCGTCGCATTCGGTGGAAATTTATGCACAATCCCTGGAGCTAGAGAATGCGAACTGTGAGTCAGCGGGATTTTTGCGCGGAAAAGCTGAGTGACACGCTGACAGCACAGCTCGGAAACTCCGTTGGCAGAGCCGCCTGTTGCATGCCACCAATGCCGCCACTCGGCCCACACCACACCATACACACACACCCACACACCCCAAAGCACACCAAACAACGCCCGCCGCTTGAGTGGCAGCTCGGCATGGCGTTAATAAGCGCCTTTTCCACGGAAATTCCCATCGAGTGCCACTTGAAACGGGAGTGCTCACAGTGCCGTTGTTGTTTGTTGTTTAATGAAAGCTTTCATCGCAGGCAGTCCATTAGGTATGAATCTAAACAAACGCAGTGACCCTTTGGAAAATCCAAAATGGTTAATCACACTTAAGTCCTGCGCACAGAAACAAACAAGGACTTCCCTGCTCAATGGGAGCAAAGCGGAGCATTGTGTGGAGGGCATTTCCTAAGGCAAATTCATATTGTTAAGGTAAACTTTAATATAGAAAAATATAAGAAAATATACCAATATAAAGAGGAATGAATCTAAAAGTGTTACACAACTTTTTCTGGCTAGACATCTTTTCCTTTTATTAGTATAAAATTTCCCTGTACAACTTTTTTTAATAGTTTTTGTGGTGAATGCTTGCTGGAGAAGGTCGGCCAGAAAAATTTAATGGAAAAATAAGCGAATATTAAATTAAAGGATTTATGCGAATTTAGACAATGAAGCCGTTGCCTACCTTTGGGGGCAATAAAGTTCTGAGCAAAAGAAATAATTTCATTGGATAACTTTCCCAGAATATGTTTCTTTTCCAAAAGCTTTGTATTCCTGTTAGTTACTGGTGGTGCCCGTTTCTTTGATAGTCGTCGTCTTAAATAAAATATCAAGGTTAAAGATCCTTGTTGACTCCATATCCACCCACCCTCCTCCTCCTTGCAGCCTCGAGACGACGGCTGGCATATTGAGGGTGCAGCAAGTTGCCGACGGCAGCGAGAAATGCGATGAGGACTCTAAAACTTTCCACTTTCCACGCCGCACTAATCGGATTTCATTTAATTAGTTGCTCAAAGGAACGAAGCTGCAGAAAGTGGAGACTGGAGAAGGACGGGCGCAACAACAGCAAATCAACAACAACGGCCACCACAACGGAAAGAGCGCAAAGACAAAGCGGCTGAGCACTTTTTTATTACACACCGAGAAAAAAGAAGGGCGGGATGGCCGCATGTCGCGCGGCAAATTGTCAGGTGCTAAGCTTTGATAAAGTGCGCACTCGAAGGGACGACGAAAAAGTTAAGCCTGGTCGGGCGAGGAAATTGCCCCCAAACGAAATGCAGACAGGAACATTTATTAAACGTGAGACGCGGCGGATGGTTTTTGTTTGCCTTTGTCCAAAAAACTGGAGCTCACATACTGCGTTTATGCGAAATTGATTTGGCAAAGTTAATTTAATAATATGTTCCTGAAAAAAGAAACAATGTAATTTAAATAATTTTTATTAGGTTAAGAAATCAGCATATTGAATTTTGAAATTTGAAAAATTCGAAAATATTAATTAAACAACGCGTTTTAAGCTTTTGACTAAAAATGTAATACCCTGCAAGGGTAAAAAACAAAGGATAATGGACTTCTGAATACAGTTTACAAATCGTTTTCGATTTAATAACTGTACCCCGAAATAGAAATCATAAATTTCCAAGCATAAACCAAATATATATACTCTCTTTCTCGCTCTTACCACTGGTCAAAGTTTCTCTTTGAAAGTTTCATATGGGAAATAACGGGAGCTCAGGTAACGGTAACTGAAACGTTGCCATCGCTGATTTCAAGCAAATTGGCTGTGTCTGTGTGAGCAGGACGTATGCGTGTGAGCTGGGTTTTTTGTTTATGGAAAGTGTTATTGTTTGACTTTGAACTTTCCGCTTGTTTGCCGTCCTTACACGGGTGCGGGGGTTGGGTGTGTGTGTGCTGTGGACCAAAGCCGAAAATGGCCCAAACAATATCATAAAATTTAATGCGCTCATATTTCATGGCCTAACAAACGCACGCATACCCGCACTCGAAAACGGATCTCGAAAACCCAGGGCTGGGAAAATACATACATAAATCAACCGGGCAACTTTATCACTTTATTTTTAAGCTCACTGCTAAAATGATTGAAACGTTTCTGCAGTCGAATAAAAAGATGATTTGCATGTGTGGTAATAAAACTCTGATTATTTGTTGGTTTTTCCTGAAACATGCAACATTTTCTTTTGGCGAATAGTTTTTCAATAAGCCCTTGCTTGGAGGTGGGCTTATCATGCCATTCTTATTTTTGTTCCGCATTTTTATTTTTAGCTTGGCGATAACAGCAAGTAACAAGTATCTACAAATCGAATTGTCAAATGATTATCTTTTTAACATTAATTGATGAGTTATAAAAATATCCACTTTTATACATTTGGGAGCTTTGATAAAACAGTGTCGCATACAGCGTAAAAAAAAACCAATTTAAACTAGATTAGTAACATTATTCATACCCTCAAGTTTTAAATTTCATTCTCCCACCTCTGAATGAATAAATTAATTTACGGAAAGCTTAAATCTAAAAGACATATTAAATCTTTATCATATATAAACCAAAATTAATACAGTAAACTGTATATTATTTAATAATCTTAAAATCTATACGAAAATGTAAGAACTGTATATTATAATGTCTTTAAAAAAGGCTTTTCTTCTAAAAAAGCTTATTAGTTAAATTTGTTTCTTCACAAAGTGGAGACTTCACTGTAATACTATGCATGAACACTGAAGAATTGCGCTAGCTCTCCGGATAAGTATTCACAGTCGCCGGACTCTAGGGACCAGCACAGCTTCCGTGTTCAATGATAAGAAAACAACTCTCTACGCACCAGAGTGCTTTTCAGCGTCTTGGAAAGTGGGGACGGAAATCGTGGCGGTAACCGTTTACACGTAATGATAATACGATGCGCGCTTTTTCAAAATCGGAGCAATAAACACACCGCTTTTAACGCGGACAGAACATGACGGAGGTGTTTTCACAACTATTTTTAGTATAAGTCCATAGCAGTGGAACTGCGTTCTTTGTCGCTCGCATTTTCTCGCCGTTGTGTTTATGATAAGCTCGCGATTTGCACAATTAACAGTGAAGCAAAGGGGGTCGGCGACCGGAAGGGGCGGGCATCCGCGGCACTTATTGTGAATTTCTTGCGCCCGAGCGCGCTTTTGTGCATATAATAGGCACGAAAAAAGAAGCAGAGCTTGAGAAATTTACGCAATGGCATTCACAATGATGCGGTGTTTACAGTGCTATTTTTTAGTTTTCTCGAAATGTAATTTGTAACATTAATATCTTCCTAGTTACCTTTTTCCATGTTTAGGATTCTGATTCAATTTGGCGCAAAAAGATTCGCGAGCATCCCTGTTCTTGTGGCTTGCTTGTGAGCAGACGTTTTCGAACACTGCAACTTAGAAATCCTTGATTTACTTATAATAATAATACAAAGCCATTATTTTTAAGACAATAAATGTAAGGAGCCCTTTAATATGGATATAAAATAAAAAGGCAACAGCGCGATATAAATTCAAATATTTCGGGACTGCCAACTTCTTTGAAATATAAAACTTATCGATATACCCGAAATTGACTTAAGTCGATAACTTTCGCGATATAGTATCGGAAGCTTTTGGCCGGCTCTAGACATCTGTTTTTTTAGTTGTTAATCATTTAATTTCACATTTAATCTACGT